>PVIU01015828.1:0-47013 GCA_004026605.1 Ondatra zibethicus
CATGTAAGACTGTTTAATCTACCACTCAAAAACTTACTGTCTCCCTTCCCATGTTTCCATTACTCAATTTAATAAAATTACTTCCTCTGGATATATGATGTAGTAGTAAGTTGCTGTCTTCAAAGGGATCTCAAGGAAGAGCTGATCCTAACACAGGCAGTGATGGGAAACAAATGATGCTTCTTTTTGTAGCCACTATAAATAGGATGTTGTAGTATAGAAGCAATATTATTTAATGGTCATTTCATTCACCATTGAGATATTCTTTAAGGTTATTGTAACAAACGAATCCTTTGAGGAGAATATTTTGCATTAAGCTTATTCTTATAAAGTGTCTTATAAAGAAGAATGTCCCTACCCCAGTGTTTGACACAATATGTGTAGGATTCTGACATGTTACCACAGTCTCTGTGAGTTCATATGTGCATCAATCTTGTTGCTTCTGGAAGACATGCTATCTTGGTGTCATTTCTTCCCTCTGGTTTTTATAATCTTTCCATCTCCTTTTCCACATAGCTCCCTGATCCTTGAGGTGAAGGGATAAATAAAGATGTTTTCTTTAAGACTGACTGGTCTGAAGTTTCCTATTCCTTGCATATTGTCCAAACTCTGTATTAACTCCCATCTACGGCAAGAGGAAGCTTCTCTGATGGTAGCTGACCAAGATACTGATTTACATGTGCAGCAGAATGTCAATAGAAGTCATTTTAATGCTATGTTCTTTAGCAGAATGATGGTATTTTGTTTTTCCCTAGGCTTATAGTCTATCTAGTCTCAGGCTCTCAGATACCAAAGCAGTGTCATGTGTGAATTACATCTTATAGAGTTACCTGTAAATATAATCAGAGTTGGATACTCCAATAGCATCTGTGCCACTATTGCACCATTATATCTTCCAGGTAGATTGCCTGCCATGGTATATCATGGGGCTTATAGTTTGGTTGGTGCTTACCTTTGTCCTCTATTAGCCAACATAGTACCTCCCAGTACAATAAACATTAGTCAGTAGGTGAAATGGTTCCAGTCAGGCACATGTCCAACTTCCCTGTATTCAATGAGATATAAAACTTTTGTCTATAATAATAAGGCCTTGCAGCCACTTGTGAAGAACAATTAATAGCAATTTTGCAATAGTTTGAGTTGTTTGAGTATTTCCATATGGCCCCTTTGGCCAACAAAAATTAAATGTGAACCTTCCTGGATTTGGATATTTCACTGGATAACAAACTATGTCTAATTGGGACTTTGTCTCCCTTTTTATTTTGTGACTCCATTTATATTTCTTTCATATATATGTATGCTTTTAGAAGTTTCTGAAGTAGTAGGATTCCATAGAACTCCCAAATTGTCTTTAGAGTGTGTTATTATTCTCCATCCTCCCCATTTAATCCCCAGTTTCAATCCCACTCTCCCCAGTTTTATAACTATATTTTCTATTTCTTTTTTTCTGCTTCCATTAGAAATCAGCCCCTTTCCCCAATCCCTTGTTCTATATCTATGTTTTCTGGTTACACAGATTGTAGTATGTTTACCAACAGTTTACCAGCTAATACCAAATATATAAGAAGATGCCTAAAATAATTTTCCTGAGTCAGGGTAAACATATCCAGGTTGATTTTTTTCTAGTTATATTATTTACCTATTTAGTAATTTTGTTTTTCTTAAATGATATATAATAGTATAGTTTGTAAATGTGCCACACTTTCTTTACTCAATCTTTTGTTGACAGACATTGGGGTTTCTTTTAATTGCTGGTTATTATTATTGGAACAGGAATGGACAAGAATAAAAAATCTTTCTGTAGTAGTATATTGAGTCCTTTGTGTATATGTCCAAGAGTATTATGGCTGGATCTTGAGGTATCCTTATTCCTAGTTTCCTGAGAAAACAACAAATTGATTTCCATAGAAGTGATGCAAGTTTTCAATCCTATCAGCAGCAGACAAGAATTCCTCTTTTTCCACATCCTTGTTAGTAAGAGTTGGCATTGCTTTACTGATCTTTGCCATTAAGTTTGGTGTAAGATGAAATCTCAAAACAGTTTTGATTTGCATTTCCCTAGTGAATAAACATGTTGAACATTTCTTTAAATGTTTCTCAGCCACTTGCGTTTTATCTTTTGAGAACTCTATATTTAGTGATGTTCCCTACTGTTAAATGGTTAATCTGTATTCCTGATATCCAGGTTTTGGAGGTCTTTACATATTACATATATCAATCCTCTACCTGTGTAATAGGTAAAGATCTTCTTCCATTCTGTAACAATGTTTTCTACAAATTATGGTATCATTTTCCGTACCAAAAAAAATTCAGTTTCATGATGTTACCTTTATTAATTTTTAGTCTTAGTGCCTCTGTTATGGGTGTCCTGTTCAGACAGCGCACGCGCGCGCGCGTGTGTGTGTGTGTGTGTGTGTTCCAATGAGTTCAAGATTTTTCAATACTTTCACTTCTATTAGATTCAAAGAATCTGGTCATGATCCATTTGGAGTTGGGTTTTTTGTAGGGTGGTAAACAGGAATCTATATGCAGTCTTCTACATGTAGCTATTAAGTTTGACCAGCATCATTTGTTGTAGAGGCTATATTTTGTTTCAGTGTGAATTTTTAACATCTTTGTCAAAAATCAGGTGTCCATAGGTGTATAGAATTTTGTCTGGGTCTTTTTCTTACTTACTGTTCTAATACTATAAGAAGACACCATAACTAAGTCAAATTTTAAAAGGAAGCAGTATAAATCTGGGCTTGCTTATAGTTACAGATGTGTAGACCCCAATCATCATGGTATGGAGGAAGCATGGAGGCATGACACTGAAGCAGTAGCTGAGAGATATCATCTGATGCACAAGTTACGGGCAGAGAGAATAAGATTAGGCTTAGCCTGGTGTTTTGAAAACTCATTGTGTACTCCTAGTGATATACCTTCTCCAACAATGTCACAACTACTCCAACAATGCCACACATCTTAATCTTTCCACAAGTAGCCCACAAGTTGACAAAGCATTCAATTATCAGACTGTATTGGAACGTTCTCACTAAAGCCAGCACAAACATTTGTTCTATTTCATTAATTTTATTATTTTTTGCTGTTTTCTCTTTCTGTGTGTTATTACCTTTTTGTTATATAGTTTTGGGTATGGAATTAAACTGTTCAATGATATCACTCCATTTTTTTTAAGTTTAGGAACTTAATGCTATGGTCTTGCCTCTTATCTCTACCATAATTGTGTCCCATAGGTATGAGCATGTCATATTTTCATTTACATTCAATGCAAAAAAATTGTTTTTCTTCCTATTTTTTAAAGTCATTTTTCATTCACTAGTGAGTTGTTCAATTTCTACATGTTTGTCAACTTTCTGTTGTTTCTGTTGTTGTTGATATCCAGCTTTAAACAATGGTGGACAGTAAGATGTAGGATGATATTTCAATTTTCTTATATGTACTTAAACTTGCTCTTGTTCAGGTAGGTTTAGGTGAATATTGTCATAAACCAACTGGAATTAGCAAATATTTACAAAACACTTCACACACACATACAATATTGTACCTTCCTCTCATCAACTCATGGAACTTTCCCCAAGATTGATCACATACATAGAAACAGTGTCTTTATTTACATGGAGCAACACAGTTTCCTTGATGTAATAGCACTGGAAAAATGAACTAAAACAAAAAGAACCCAAATCAGTGGTATGGGATTCCTCTCTGTATGCTTTAAATATGTTTTATTTCCATTGGCTAATAAAGCAGGTGATTCAGCTTATTGCAGGGCAGAATATAGGCAGGCTGGAAGAGATATAGAGAGAGAATAGGCAGAGTCAAGGAGATGCCATGTAGCTACCGAAGGAGGCAGATGCTAAAAACTTACTAGTAGGTCACAGACTTGTTGTGAAACATAGATTAATAAAAATGGGTTAATTTAAGATATAAGATTTAGTTAATAAGAAACCCAAGCAAATAGATGATTTTGGGGGGGTCTGGGTGGTCAGGAAATGTACAGTCTTCTTCTATAAAATAATACCCATATGATTGGGGCTAACCCGCATGGCCAACCACACACTTTTGGTCAGGATGCTTATATGCCCACTTGGGTTTAGGGGAAAGTAGATGAGAGCATGCCTGCTGCTCAGCACTCCACCTGGGAAAGCAGCTGGATTGAGTCTGCTAGGCCTGCACAGGCAGGAAAGCATGGCAGATTCTCGTCACCATACATGGAGACATTTCCTGGCCACACAGCATGCTGTGTGGCAGATTTAGCTTTTACTCAGAAAAAAAGGGTTTATGTGCTGCAAGGTACTTTCCAGAGTTGATGTGGTGAACAAGGCTCCCACCCAGTAGTCCCACAGATGATGCTAAAGCTACTTCTGCCATATTGAAAGGCCAAGGTAGGTGGAGGCAGCATCCAGATCGGCTGCAATGACACTGCTTACCATTGGTTTCAGTTCACAATACAACAGATTCAGACATTAAAAAAAAAGAAAACTCTAAATAAGACACAATGTGTTTAAAACTGTACCTAGGCTTGGGAGAGAGGGGAAAAAGAGTATAGACAGTTATAAAAAAAGAAGTAAAGTCCTTAAAGAGTCAGTAAAAGTAATATAAAAGAGAACAGACAGTTATAGAGTAAAGAAAAGTAAGCCACATAAAGATGGAAAATACACAGAGAGTTGGATTATGCATATGATTTTTTTTTTAATTTTTTGACTGCAGAGACAGATTTGATTCTGGGGGCTGCTAAGTTAAACCAATATAAAGGTATCTTGACTTCAAAATTTGGGTCTAAGGATTTGTTGCTTTGGAAAAGAGGGTCTGCTTTTGTGTCCACAGAAGATGAGAACCTGTGGATTTCTTTCAGGCTAATGTGTTCTGATGGAGCAAAACCACCTGAGAGGTTTCCATGAAACCTAAGAATACTATGCCCAACAATCAACAGGAAGTAGTCTTGAAACTGTGCTCAAATTACAAAATGATTGCTTATAAATGTTTGCTTTCATATAAAAATTTCATATAAGGATTTGGGTATAAATTGTTAATGGTCACAGTCTATCTCTTTTTTCAGAAAGTAAGGGAGATATGACACAGACATGAATACTTTGTGTTGGTATGGATCTTGGTCTACTAATACAAATTTAAGGTCAATTTTGTTTTATGTATTTATTTTCTTATTTAAGGTATGTTTACACAACTCATTTTAAAATATAATGTGTAATTAAAAATTGCCAATTAATAGGTAGTCATAATAGTCAAACTTGTTATGTTAGTTAGGTTTTCTACATATGCAGAGATATATTTCAATAGATAAATATTCTTGAACACTTCAAAGACCTATTGAATATGGCATTTGAAAAGTTTTAAGAACTTAGACTTTCTTAACAGTGAGACATGTCTGCTTCTGGCAACACCAGTTAGTTCAGAGAGTTTGGTGGGCATTGAAAAAGCTTGTTATGGAATTTGCCTTCAATGTGACATGGCTAGGCATTTAGGCAAGAAACTGCTTTTGCCTAAACTGCCTGATGCTATTCTGTATGAACTCGACCAGCAAGACCCACAAAAAAGTTCTGAACATCTATAAGGCGGGATGGCCCCTCAGGGTCCCTGCTTCACAGAAGAAACTACCAGACAGAATGCAGGTTACAGAAGAAAGTGACTAACAAGCTGCTGAGATAGACAAAACAACGTTTCAAATTTCCTGCTTCATGGAAAAGTCTGCCAGATACTATCGGCCTGTTGGCTGAAGATGGATGCCCTAACATTACAGAAGAAATTTGGGTGGCTGTCCAGGTAGCAAGATATCTCTGTCAATGTTAGAGCTTTGGAAGTTGCTTACAATACAATGCACTTCCTGCTTACTTAGGTAATATTATATCCTTCTTGGGTCTTTGAAGAGTAGTTATAGTTTTCCTTAGTTAAAATAATAGATAAATTAAGTATGATACTTTAGACTCACAAAGAAATATTGTAACTCTAATTCTTGCTTGATACCTGTTTTGTTTTAGGTAATTTTACTGTGTTAAAATTAAAACCTTCCTTTTTCTTTAGACAGAAAAGGGGAGATGATATGGGATTCCCCTCTATTTGTTTAAATATGTTTTTATTACCACTAGTTAATAAAGAAGCTGCTTCAGCCTATAGCAGGGCAGAATATAGACAGGTGAAATAGATATATAGAGAGACTAGGTGCAGTCAGAGAGATGGCATGTAGCTGTCAAAGGAGGCAGATGCCTTCTAGCTGCAGAAGGAGACAGATGCCTGAAACTTACTGGTAAGCTGAAGGCTTGTTATGATGTATAGATTAATAGAAATGGGTTAATTTAAGATGTAAGAGTTAGTTAATAAGAAGTCTGAGCTAATGGGCCAAACAGTGTTGTAATTAAAACAGTTTTAGTGTGATTTTTTGGGGGTCTGGGTGGCTCGGAAATGAAAGAACAGTCTTCTTCTACAAACCAGTCCCAATCTAGCTGAATATATCCAGAAGAAATCAATTCATGAGCTATCAGTCCTGATACAAACAGCCAAGCCAATATCCTTACTAATCCTACAAAAGTAGACAAAACACAAACACCAGAATTTCTACTTAATCTGAGAAAGAGAATACAAAAAACAGAAATAGGGAGTGGTCCATGAGCAGCAAAACTCCAGAAATCTTATAAGAAAATCATCTATTGGTTTGGCATGATATACTGTAAAGTCATGCCTACAAACTCAGCTCAGTCCAGTCTTATTTTAGAGTTTCTGTGAATTTTGAAAGAACTCTATAACCATTCTGACCATTATGGATGAATAAAAAATTATGATATTATGTCAGCATCTTTTTTGAGGTTGTATATGACAAAAGAGATATAAAGGTATATTAGCATGAAGATTAACTTTAGTAGAGAAAGAAATGGATATTGGACTGTTGCCCATAACATATACCTTCTGCAAAAGGCAGAGATGAGTTTCAGTTGATTGCAAGCCAGAGTAATATGGTCAAATGGGTACATTTCTGCAATATGAGACAACTCTAGCAGGAAAGGTAACTGTCATTTATCGTTTAGCCAACAATCCGGGGTTGTTCAAATCCCAGAAGAAATTCAGTGATATGAAGGAAAAGCAAATATCTCTAGAAAACCACTCTTTGTCGATAACCCAGCTGGTCCAGTGCTATAAAAGTGACAAGTTAATCAAATTTTCTTCCAGGGTAACATTTGAAGTAACATCTAGTAATCTGTGTACTTTCTGATCCTAATTTGGATTCCTCCTAGGAGACAGAGAGGCAGAAGTAGATGTGAAGTTGCATGAAAATAAGGAAGGCAATATTTAATCTTACATCTTATCTGAACTGCCATGTTCAGAAGAGCATCTATGTCCTCTTAGAGAGACTTTATTATATAGACCCTTACATATTCATAAAGCTTATGACTATGAACCAACCCACTGTGAAATGAAATGCCCTGAGAAGTCATCTCCTTGAATCATGAATCATTGAATCATCAATGAATCATTTGGGGGGATAATTTTGAACCTGAGTTGTTTAAAGAAAAAGTTGATATTGAAATACACAAAGACTCTTCAGGGCCATACTAGGAAAGATTTAATATATTCTACCCCCAAATGAAGTTGTAATATTTCTACCTCAATGAGCAAAAAAGACTATTGTCAAACACAGTGAAGTGATTCATACTGATGTTCCTATTGTTTGTGATTCTAAGTGTGATAGATAGTTGTAGTTCAAATAGTCAGAGCATCATGATTCCTGAAGCAGCAATTATTAGCAAAATAAAACATACAAGGTACTGATGTATATCAGATAGAAATTTTCAATAAATTAGTGAGAAAGGTCATCTGATTCTTCATGTGGGATGATTAAGAAGTCAACAAAGTGATGTTTCTAGTCTGTGTCCTCACCCTCTCTACTCCTGAGAGATACTGGAGAGAGGAGAGGCTAGAGCATGTCATACATTCTTGTAGCTTTCAGAATGACACTGAAGGATGACTCTGAAATCAGAAATTGGAAGCTTCAGAATAAACATACTACAGTAATTCTAGTCCAAGGTAATTTCTTTTTATTTTTTCCATTCAAAAAAATTTACATTTCCTCCCCTTCTCTCAGTCCCCTCCCGCTCCCCCCTCCTCCCTCCCGCTGCTTCCTTAAAAGAGGGCATGGTGCCCAGCCCTGTGGGAAGTCCAAGGCCCTCCCCCCTCCCTCCCGGCCTAGGAAGGTGTGCATCCAAATCGACTAGGTTCCCAAAAAGATAATACATGCAGAGGACATAGGTCCTAGTGTCATTGTTGATGGCTTCTCAGTCTTCCCCCATTGGCAGCCACATTTAGAGAGTCCAGTTTGATCATATGCTCATTCAGTCCCAGTCCAGCTGGATTTGTTGAGCTCCCATTAGATCAGGAACACTGTCTCAGTTGGTGGTCCAGCCACTCACAGTCCTAACTTCCTTGCTCTTCTTCTCCCACCTTCTGCTCTTCGACTGGACCTTGGGAGCTCAGTCCATTGCTCTGGTGTGCATGTGGGTCTCTGTCTCTATCTCCATCCATGAGACGAAATTTCTATGGTGGTGATCAAGATATTCATCAGTGTGACTATGGGACAAGGCTAGTTCTGGCACCCTCTCCTCTGCTGCCCAAATACCTAGCTGGGGACATCCCTGTGAACACCTGGGATCTCCTCTAGAGCCAAGTATCTTGTCAGTCCTAAAATGACTCCCTTAATGTAGATATCTTATTGCCTTCTTCAATATCCACCTTTCCTCCTTCTCTACCCTCCTATTTCCCCAAGCTCTCCCCAGTCCTTCCTTTCTCCCTTCTCCTTCTCCCTCTCCCCTTCCCTCACCCCCCTATCCCCACCTCTATCCCCACCCCTGTATTCCCACCTTTTGCCTTGCAATCTTGTTTGCTTCCAATTTCCAAGAGGATCTATATATGTTTTTCTTTGGGTTCACCTTGCTATTTGGCTTCTCTGGGCTTGTGAGCTATAAGCTTAGTGTCCTTTGTTTCATGGCTAGGGTCCACTAATGAGTGAATACATACCATTCTAAATTGTTCCAGTGCTGAGTTTATATTAGAAGGAGGAAATTAATAATGCACATGCCACAATGGCAAAGAATCTACATTTGAGGTAACAAATACTAGTATAGAAAAAACAAGTTGAAGGAAAAAATAGGTGGGTGCAGCGATGCATGTCTTGTAGTGGCAGCTATCCTAAGGCTGAGATTGATGGATTACAGGAGTCCTGTAGTTTTAGATTATTCTAAACAACAGAGTGGCTACATTTCAGAAAATAAAAAAGAAGGGGAAAGAAAATAAATAACAGATTATCTTCTTTACTAATAACAATGATCAGAGTGAGAGTAGGTGATGAATGGATAACTGTACTGAATTGTAAGTGCCTTCATATTTTTATTTTTGAGAACATAATATTATTATATCATTTCCTCTTCAACTTAGTCTTCCAAAACCTTCCCTATACACCCAGTTACTCTCTTTCAAGTTCAATAAATTTTCAGGTGCAGTATTCAAAAACATTTTGAAAATTAGCCGGATGATATGTAGGTGGATGATAGATACATGGATGAATGGAAAATTTATAGATTGATAGGTAGATAGAAACATAATAGATAAATAGATGATAGATATAGACAGATACTAGATGGAATCATGGATTTCTAGTTGGTTAAATTTCTTTGGATAACAGTGATTATTATAAATAGAGCAACTTAGAAATATTTCATTAACCCAAAGACCAATGTTATTCTGATGCTAGCATAAGTTCACATGAAGCCACATTTGTGCTTATTGAACACATATCTAGAATAACATATTGGAGAGTGTTGATTGTGACTCAACAGTTTTTCTACTGTGATTTAAATAAATGTCGCATAAGATAGGAAGAAACTTGTCTATCTCCAGAGGTCAGTTATTAAAATAGAATGTGTATAAAACTTCAAGTTAGTGATTTTTAATAAGTACTCATTAGGATGGTATGGACCTAGGAGTTATTGGGACTGAAAAATATATTCCAATCAATTAAAATATAGATGGCAATAAAATATTGGAATTAGAAATTATTAATTTTATTAAGAAAAATAAACACAAAACAAGGCCACAAAACATTAGAACATCATTAATTATCAATAAAACATTGACAATCAAGAAAATAATTTAATGAAGTACAACAAAGAAAACGAAGAAAGAAGCATACACCATGGCATGATGACAGAGACACACTTCTGTGAAAACCTAAGTCACC
The DNA here is from genome assembly GCA_004026605.1 of Ondatra zibethicus. Lineage (NCBI taxonomy): Eukaryota > Metazoa > Chordata > Mammalia > Rodentia > Cricetidae > Ondatra > Ondatra zibethicus. Next base: position 10,241 of record PVIU01015828.1, read on the forward strand.
CCAGTCGTTGCGGACAAAGGACCAAGCAGGATTTAGCTGCAGTCACAATACTGGGATTAACTTAGCAACAATACCATTGAATTGAGGCATAGGAATGAGTCAAGCAAATTATTGTATGGAGGAAATTTGGGAATGTCAGATCTTATTTAAAATTTCAGCTTTAAAGGAAATGATAGAATTAGGAAGATATTGTCAATTAAATTTTAATCAATAACATTATTTTTTGAGATTTATTTATTTTTTCATTTTATGTATTGGGTTGTTTTGCCTATATATACATCTGTGCACCACGTGGCTGAAGTGCCCACAGAACTCAGAAAAGAGACTTGTGTCCCCTGGGAACTGTATTTACAGATGCTTTCTAATAATTATGTGGGTGCTAAGAACTATACCCAGGTCATTTGAAAGTGCATTTGATATTCTTCACCACTGAACTAGGTCTTCAGCTCCAATCACATAAATTTTGCTATATTATTTAGACATCTGACCTATTTTGTTCTGATTTTGTGCCTTACAGACTATCACACAAAGACATGCTCTTGATTTCAGGAAGGGAAGAAAAATGAGTTTTCTGAGATTTAATATTTGTATTGAAAAGCACTTAATATAAACCTAAACCTTGACAATTTGTTGAAGTGATTTCTAGATGCTTTTCATTATAAGGTATGATTATGTTCTAATAAATTCATCATAAAGTTGAAAATTCCATAAATATAAATTACACAAAATATAATATAGCCTATTAAGCATAGATTAATAACAGTACAGTAGAAAGTTGTGGCTGCCCACCCTCTTTGACAGCAGTGATTGGGAATTCACCACTCTGCTGCAAACCAAAACCAAGAAAATTATTTTTATTCCAAACAGCTATCACGCCAGCATAAAGCTATTCAAAACTCATGGTAAAATTTTGTTTAATTATATTATTACCCATGTGATCACAAGACAAATACAAATATACAGAGCTATGCCATGGTGATGAATGGGAGCAAAGGACTAAATGAGTTTTCTAAGTAGAATATTTCTAACTGTGGTGACTTTGTCCCCATCTGATGTAAAAAGGAATCTGTGAAATAAATCTCAGTAACTAAAGAAACAATGACTCACCCAATTCAGCTAATTAACAGAAAAACTGGAAATTTAGTATTCTACAGTTCATAATGTTTCTCATTGTCAAGCATTTTCTCTAAAACAAAATAACAGATAAATTTGGTAATATATTGATCTTGGTCAATCTTAAATGTGAAGAATCTTTAAATTGTTTATATTAATATCAGAGAGATATTTAGTTTAAATGGTTTTGTGATATTAGTAGTGATAAGTATTAAATATGATTTAATTTGAATCACATAGATAACCAATAGTTATGTTTACTTTTCTTACATAAGTGTAATTGTAATTTAAAAATCAGATTTTTAAGAAATGGCAAACATTCCTTTTGTCCATATTATCTATGCAAACATATAAATGTAATGCATCCATTTATTTTATTCCCCATATTTTCTGCATTTTAATGATAACTCAGATATTCTGTCTGCTCACTGTCTCAACTTAAATTGAGACAATTTGCCTATGTACTGGTTCTTTTACTCTGTCTTCACTTGACCTGAAAATCTATTATCAAAAGCTGTACAAATCGAATCATTAGACTGACTTTAACTGCATATTTTAGTTCAATGTAATATCTCCATTGCCTCTGAAAGCAGTTGAACTGAAAAGAAATCATGGCTTAATACTTTATGAACATGGAGACTTCCTGTCAAGCCAATGTGTTATCAAACTTACTTCAAAGACTGAAACCAAACAACCAGAACAGATTCATTTCTATCTGCAAGCTTCACTTCAGTAGTCTGGCGAGAGTTCTGATTTCCAAAATGCTTCATCAAAATGACCTCCAGTAGAGGTTATTCCATCTCTTCCAAGCAGTGACTGTTCAGTGACTCTGACTTCACTCTCAGCAGCTGCCATTGATATTCTCCTACAATAGGCATTGCCTTCGACATTTTGTCTCTCTCTGTTCCCGTGTCTCTGTCTCTCTCTGCCTCTGTTCCCCTCCCCGTGTGTGTGTCTGTGTGTGTGTGTGTGTGTGTCTGTGCGTGCACACTGATTACGTCTTTCTGGCTACAATCTGATGAACTTTTTCATTTTTAAATTCTGTTATGTCAGCATTAGTTTTATTACAGATAGAAACCTTTAGTAAAAAATAATATCAAGTTGTTGTCAATATTCTCTAAGCAAAATGTATCTTGATGCATTCCACAAATTCTCCTCTTTTACTTCAAGCCCACTGGCTTCTCCATATCTCTCCCAGTTTATTTGTTGTGTGACAGAGCATTTCTTTATCACATCATAAACTGAATATTACTTGCTAAGGTTTATTCAATGGATTTCTGGAGATATTTGTCCTATTGTTTGGAGTGAAGTTCCCAAAAATCTTTCTTGCATATTAAAGAATACTTGCTATTGTTGTCTCTAGAAAATTATAGAATTTCAGAAAAAATAATCTGAGTCTCGCAAAATCTACTGTACTTTTTAAATTGTAAAGGTCATTTTGTCATATAAAGACACCACTGAACTCAAGACAGCTTAAAAATAGTCATCACTATGAATAAAATGATAAAATCTAACCATTCATACTAATTTAAAATTGGCAGTGCCTTCGCTGCTGTTAACAGTGTATGACTTAAAGTCTCAATTTGGGAGCCATAAAACATCAAGTCAGTTTAAGGACTTGAGTCTTAGTTCATCCTAAGTTAAGTTTCATAACTGTCCTCATCATAACAACCTTTGAATAAAAGTTACTTAAATCTAAGACTACATGAATAGTGTTTGCTATCACATGTGTGGCATATTCTCTGAAAAAGTGTTGCAATGCAATAGGACTGTTCTGCTCTTCTTTGCTCTCCAACGACATTTTCATCCTTTTAGATTCTGACATGCCGCTATTCTCTGTTTCTCTGTCTGGCACTGAGAAAAAATTGCCAGCTTCTTATGTTTATCACAGAAATGAAATGCACCAAGAATCGCTTTCATTTCAGACTAGGACTTTTTGTAAAACATCGTTCATGGACTTCTCTACTCCACCATTAAGAAATATGTAGATATACTTTTTCAATGAAAGGATAAGGTATATTAGGTTTCACAGAATTTATACAAAAGCCCTTTGCCTCTTACCCTGTCTAAGTTTTAATCATTTCCTTCTACAACCACTAGCTATTTTCCTGCCCTCTTCCTCTTGCTATCTCTTTCCATCTAAACTGCCCTCTAACAGTTGTTGGATTATCAGTTGCATATATTATGCTTTCACTTAAAGTAATTTAATAATGCAATTGGAGCTAAACTGGAGTTACATACCATCAAATTAGATATGGCATTTTGAGGTAGTCATCAGTATGCTTACAGGGGAAGGGCAGTTCAGGCACCCTCTCCACTATAGTTTGGATTCTTAGCTGGGGTCATCCTTGTGGATTCCTGAGTGTTTCCCTAGTGCCAGGTTTCTCCCTAACCACATAATGGCTCCCTCTACAAGATACCTATTTCCTTGCTCTCCCACTCGTCCTTCCCCCAACTTGACCTTACAAATCACTCATGTCTTCCTCCCCCATCCCCTTCTTCTCTCCTCACTTCCCTTGCCCCTCCCCCATGCTACCTCTTTACTCAGAAATTCTTATAAACTCTTTAAAATTTTATGGAGTTACCACTTCTCTAACTTATTCATACACCATTGAGAGGATGATGTTGGTGTCACTGTTATTATGAAATGTCTGGTCTCTCTGGAAATTAGCATTCACAGGATAATAATTATCCATTATTATATTGTCATAAAGAAGAATCCCACTATTTAAAAATTCTCTACATTTCTGAATTTATCCCTGCCTCTTCTCATTTCAAATGATTGACAACTGATTATTTTCTTTTTATTTCTACAGTTATACGATTTTCATTACGATGAATGGTTGGAATCATATATAGTTTTTATACATAGGTTATTTCTTTATATATGTGTGTGTGTACATGTATGTGTGCATGTACCCTTAGTATGTTCTTGTATATTATTTTGTCATTTCTTCTGATAAGTGAATAATATGTTATACATGTATCATAGTTTGTTGATTCATTCATGTATTGAAGGATATCTTACTTCCTCTGAGAATTGGCAATTGTTTATTAACTGATATAAACATACATGTATGAATTGTTTTAATTTTATTAACATAAACTTTCAGAATTTTGAAACTATAATTTGTTTGTTTCTGGGCCTTTATTGTCTGTTTTCCTCTTTTGTTAGAAATAGATTATTTTCTTATACAATATATCCTGATTATCGTTTCTCTTTCCGTTACTCCTCCCACTTCCTTTCTACCTCCCATCCCACCCCACGCCAGCCCTGTGCTTCCTGCTTCAGTCTCTGTGACTTTATATGACATTTGCTCAGGAGGTTTAAAGGGCCTTTACCAACTAGTGTTCTCCTTACACCTGGCTTGTACACACTTTCTGCCTCCTTTTATGTGGGATTCCCTGACCTCTCAATGTTGGAATTTGATGAATATATCCCATTTAGAGCTGTGTGTTCTAAGATCTCTCTATCTTTCTGGGTAATGTCTGGTTGTAGCTCTCTGTATTTATTCTTGTCTGATACAGAAGGAAGCTTCTCTGATGATGGCTGAATTAAACACTGATCTATGAGTATAGCAGAGTATCACTGGGTCATTAGAAGTCATTCTACTGTTCCTTTTCTTTTGACCAGTAGCGTTTAGTTTTACCATGTTTCTCTGGGCTATATAGACTTTGATTCCTTGTCACCCAAGCAATGTCAGGTATAGGTTCCATCTCATACATGGATTGGACCTCATTTCAAATCAGATGTTGGTTGATTACTCCTACAAGTTTTGTGCCATCACTGCACTAGCATATTTTGCAAGCAAGATAGATTGTAGATTAAAGGTTTTGTGTTGGGACTGGTGCTTACATTTCTCTCTTGGTAGCCTGCAGAGTACCTTCCTGTACCATAGACATTAGAATGAAGGTGTGAAAGTTGTATGTAGGCAGAAGCTTGACCGCTCCATATACAATGAGTTGTGCAGAGCCTGGATTATTTGGGGATTTCCAACAACTCTATTGTATGTATTCCAGTTAAAGTACTGAAAACTTGGTTTGGTGACCAGAGCTTGCCAGTTGACTCCTTGGCCTCACATTTGGAGAGTTTATTAGGATTGCTTTCATATGTTTTAGGAAGTTTTACTGCACTAGGTTTCTATACCACTCCCAAAATGTCGCTCAATTCTAATGGTTTCTCCTCGTGTTCCCTGTTTCAACCCCATCTTTCCCCATCTGATCCTCTCATTACTACCCCTCAATACCAGGATGTCTATAAATCTTTTCCACTTCCTCTCCCATTGAGTTCTCTGTGGCCCCAAAGTCGCTTTTCTCTATATAGTTCCTCTCTACATCTTCAGCTTATAGCTTGGTTATCCTGTAGCTCAGGGTTATTTTCCACAAATAAATAAATATGTGCCATATTTATCTCTCTGTGTCTAAATTTCCTCACTCATGTTATTTGTTTTTAGTTCCATCCATTACCTGAAATATTCATGACATCATTTTCTTTTTTTATTGATTTTTTATTGAGCTCCTCATTCTTCTCTGCTCCCCTCCCTGCATTTTCTTAATGTGCTGTAAAATACTGTATTGTCTAAATGTACCACATTTTCTTCATCCATTCTTCTGTTGAGGGAAGTCTAAGTTGTGAGACCATAGTTTCTAAAATAAATGAATAAACTAGAACAATTAATATTTCATTTAGGTACTGATGTCCATTGATGATTTAAGAGTTTTAGTTTGTCACTGTTATTTGTACTTCCTGTTTCTGTTTTTTGTACTGAGAACATATGAAGATCTTGGTGGCTGATGAGGTCATGAATCTTAGAGGGGAATCTACTACTGCTACTTTCCTAAACAATATTTTTTTGCTGCATTCTGAATAGTTATTCTTATGTTCAAAATAAGGGTAACTCTAACAAAGAACCTTCCTTTTGCAACACAGGCATCAGTATAGAAAGCACAACTCTTCAAAATGTAGAGAAAAACTGACTGTTGAGTACTTATCTCTAACTGATGCATGAACAAGATGCCCACCAGTAAGGTTCAAGGAGCATCCTAGAAGAGGTGATGTCTAAGGTAGGGTTTCTATTGCTGTGAAGAGACACCATGACCAAGCAACTGTGTTTGAAGACATTGTCCAAAGTGGACTGTACTTCTTTAGGAAATTGTAAAAATTTTACAAAGTTTTTATGCAAAAGAGAGGAAATGAGTCCCTTAATGTAAAAATTGGAGGTTTTATCACCTGGTCCTGTCTTCCTCCTGACCTCCATAAGATGCAACAAGCTGCTAAACTACCATCACCACCTTCCTGTTCCGCCACGATGAGCCCTTGGCCCAGATCTGTGCACCAGAACACTCACTTTTTTCTCTACGTTGTTTCTGTCTGTTCTTCTGTCATATCAATGTGAAAAATACTTCAACAGACATCATCAATCTGTGAATAATCATCTGTGAACATGCATAATTTGTATCTTCATAATGAGACAGAAAGACTGCTTTTTTCCTTGGTGTGTGATTTTTTTCCTAGAAATGTTACTGCAGTGTCTACTAGGAGTAGAAAAAAGGGACATCTGTGCCATATTCATCTTACATGAGGACTGTCTTGTCTATCACTGCCTTACATTACTTTACATATACAGATTTATAGGTGTTCATTATTAGGTTGGTGGTGTTATCTTCTATTTCCAGGTTTGTCATCAATTTTTGATACACAATATTTCCGAATCTGTTGAGAAAATGCCATTATTTTAATGGGAATAAAATATAACAGCATGTACAATCCTTCTGTCATTTGTACCATTCTCAAAATGCAATGACACAAAATTTTATTGTCCTCTCTTTTTTCTAACTAGGTATATAAATATATTCTGAAAGATAAATGGATTCATGTTATATTTACTTATGTACAATTACCAGTACATCATAAGAGACAATGAGATAACTGAAGGTATATTCATACCAATGCAGAGATGGGCTATAATTTCAGGACCTCAAAAATTTGATAAGAATTCATACTATAACCAGTGCATCATAATATTGATGTATAATGTCTCTATTTGTATGAGATTTTATGTATATGAATAAAATAAATGGGTTGCTTTTAAAAATAATTAACACAATAAATTTTCTAAGATAATCATCATCTTTGGAAACTGTTCAAAGATAAAAGAAAGATATTGAACCAAAAATACCTAAGATGATACAGAATTATTGCTAAGGTAAATAAATCAATCTAAACTCAAATATAAAATAATGAGTCAAATCTTTCCTTGAAAATATTTCTAGCACATGATAAGAGAAGTCAATAAAACTTCAAAACTGAATAATATATGTACCATTCTCAAATGTAAACTATGACTGTAAAGATGACTGAGAAAATATATTTTAAAAGCTATGGAATTTTAGGCTTACTTCATTTTTAAATATAAATAACATTTTACCATTAAACAAGACAAATTATAAGCAAACAAGGAAAAGATATATAAGCAATTAGAATAAATGTGTGTGCATGAATGTGTGCATGTGTGTGTGTGTATGTGTGTTTTAATTTTAAGAAAGAACATTTTGGCAATTTTGTGAACAAAATAAAAGAGATCTCTTTGAGGAAGATGTTATCATAATTGGGAATGAGGAAAAGAAATAGTATTGAAGGACTTGCCAGATGGTAGTTTATTTGGATCTATCTTAGAGAGATACATAGTAAATTAAACTCTATGACAGTGAATATATTGATTTCAGGATGAAATCCATTGACACTACATTTATTGTGCAGACAGAAAGAAAAAATACGTGTAACAAATCTGCCCTGGGAGTTTTTGGCCATATTTCTAAACACAGTAATCTTTGGAGACATGTGATCAATTAGGTAGAGTGTGCAATTAAAAATCTGAAAAATAAACAAGCAGAGAAAGAATGACCAATGTTAACTGTTTGGGAGATTTTCTTTCTTTTCAGGTGGATATTGAATTCCAAGAGATCATGCAAAACTGCTAATTGTGAAGGAGAGATCTGGATGTCACACCTGTTGGAGAGTTTGTTTCCTAAATGGAACAAAGGCACATTTGCAGACTTCCTCTAAAGGAGGGTGTGTGTAGAACTTCTGAAGAACAAAGCTTTATGATTCAGGACAATGTTGAACTAAGAGCAATGTGCTGGCTTACATGGATTTGGTCTGTTGCCAAACAGCCTTCTTATTCACGCCAACACTGCGCTGATCCCCAGAGCATTAATAAAACTACAGAAACATATTTCTTGAAACCCATTTTTCATAAATAGAATGGAACCATTTTGAATACTATTTACTTATTCATTGATTTATTAATATTTCATTAAGAACCATTATTTGAAGAGTATATACAGTAGGCTTTGTAGATGAAAAGATGAGTAAATGTCATTTAATCCTAGGCCAATTCAGTGATGTATATTTGCGCATGGTGATCATGATATTCTTATATGACTAAAAAGACAACCCTACCTGGTCTATAGAAAGATATTGTTCTTTGGAAGAGACCTGCACTTCAGTGTGAATGACAGATTAGGTAAGAATATGAAGAGGATATTAGACATAGACAATTGCATGTGAGCATGTATTAGAAAAGAAAAGTAGGGGTAATGTCATGATGAGCAAATGTCATTCTCAAACTTATGGAATTATGGTTAGCTAGGTTTTGGTTACTTGTAAGATTATCTTCCCAATTTCCTTACTTATCATTTATTTTCCCAAAATGTTGTAATCGAGTCTTCCTTTTTTTTACTTGTGAATAAATCTCAAAATCATCTAGCTTCATCTAACTATTGTCATTATAAAGAGTGGTGACTTTCAATTAGAGATATCCGTATTCGAAAGTAGTTGGTATTCAGAATTAAGAGTCTAGTGATTATTTTTATTCATTTTTCCAAAATATCTCTATTTTCTTCATTTTTATTCTCATATTCTTGGCTTCTGTTCTACTAGTATTTGTGAGAGCAATACCATTTTCTAATACCTGAATATTTGTGACAATAGAACAGGGTTTCAATTTGCTTCATGTAGAAAATTATATCTTCATTATTTTAATAGAAGTTTAAAGAAAAATATTCATTGAGGTTGAAGTAAGGTCAAGCAGGAAGTAGTTTTGTCTAAATTTTAATTAGAAGATTTTGCTACAGTATCCAGTCTCCTAATATTAGTATTGGCTTTTCTGATTAAAAATTTCATTTCACATACTCCTGTGATCTCCATAGAGCAAAACAGCAAATCTGTTCCTCATTATGTCAATAGTAAATCATAATATTTATACTGAACAAGTTCAGTGTAGAACCTATCATGCTTTATCCCTAAGCAAAGAAGTGGAGCAAATGTAATAAAATCTATCTATTATCTATAGTTAAAGTCTACTGACCACTCTAGTGTTTGCATAGTACACACTCATTTCATGTTAATATTATTTGTGTGATATTATACTTATTTTATTATTGTCATTATTTTTGTAACGGCCTTACATTTTTTTTCTTGATTTCTTCTGAAAATATCCACTGACTATTTTAACAGACATAACCTTTTACTCTTTTATCCTGTATCTTCTCAGGCAAAATCAAGTGGATTACATTGCCAAGTTCAATGGATAGCTTAGAATAGAACCCCCAGTCAATAACATAAGCACAGCATTTTTATTAATTTGCTTCCTACAAGTAGATAATGCTTTTGCGGTTACTGTGGTTATTATATATCATGAATTATAACCATATCAGAGATTCAATATTATGCCATATTGAAATTTCCCTTGCAAAAAAATTATTCAATTGCTGTTTTCATTTTGCTTCAGACAAATTTGTAGGGCATGGGCAGAAGGCAGTCTCATTATTTCTTTAAATATAAGCAACGTCTATCCTCATTGTTAATAGTGTTGCCCTCTGGAACCTCTATAGCTGAATCTACACAGTTCAAATCAGCCTCAGCACTAATGATTTCCATACTCTTACTAGCATGGCCCATTATAGAAGTGCTTAAAGCAGTCTATTGCTTTCCTAACTCAAAGTGCTAAATTTCAAATTCCCCTAAACAAAAGCATGGTCAAGTTTATCACAGTAATATCCCACTCCTAGTACTAACTTCTGTCTCAGGGTGTCTATTGCTGTGAAGAAATACCGTGACCGTGGCAACCCTTATAAGAAAAATATTTAATTGGGATTGGCTTACAGTTTCAGAGGTTTGGTCCATTATCTTTATTGTGGGATGCCTGATGGCATGCAGGCAGACATGACACTGGAGAACGAAATAAGAGTTCAACATCTTGATCTTCAGGCAACAGAAGATGAGCTGTCATACCGGGTGTTGCTTGAGCATTTATGATACCTTAAAGTCTGCCTCCACAGTGACACACACACACACACAGTGACAAATGTGGTTCCACAAGGCTACATTTCCTTATAGTGCCACTCCGTATGTCAAAACATGTAAACACATGAGTCTATGGGGGTCTTACCTATTCAAACCACCACAGAAGCTTACAAAACAACTCTCAGTATTTTAAGAGCAGGACAGTAGGAAGCTTCCAAATCAGCAATACCCTGATTTCATGACACATTTCAAGCAAATGTATGTGTGGCATCTTCAGTGATAGTACCCATCTTAGTTACATTTTTATTGCTGTGATAAAGACAATAACATATAAAATAGATTATTTAATTTGAGGCTCATGGTTCCAGAGAGTTAGAGTCCATGACAATCCTTCCACGGAGTAGGGCAACAGAACAGCCAGGCATGGTACTAGAATAGTAGCTGAGAGGTCATACCTTGGTCCATGAGCAAGATGGAGCAGGGGAGAGGGAGAGAATGGTAACTGGGAATAGCATCTCCAACAAGGTCACACCCCAATCCTTCCCAAACATTTCCACCAACTAGACACCAAGTATTCTAACAGGGAGCATTCTCCTTCAAACTACTGCAAGTTCCAATCATCTAACATCTGACCAGCTTTTAAGGGGGAATCACACATTTGGCAGTGGAAGTTGTGTTTGCTATTCCATGGCTTTTGGGAGCAATGTTTACCATTCAAGTAAGATAGCTGCTTTTTACATTTTCTTTAAAAAAAACTTATATTGTTTAATTTGATTATAAAACATATACGTTTTGTCTACAACCTTCATTTTTGAAATCATCACACCATCCAAATTCCATCCTTACCTTGACTAAAACATTCCACCTCTGGTATTCCCTCCCTCTACTTTTATGTCACCTATCTTGTACTTACAGATTTTTCTATTGAGATATTCCTTAATGGCTTCCTTCTGCTTCTCTGACTTCCACAAGTGCTACAAGTCAAACACACAGTTGTAAATATTTGAGTTTAGAATTTTAGATAAATCACAATATCTTTTTAAAACAAAAATTTCAGGCATTTACCTGTATATATTTTGTTTCTTCTTGTCCTTGTGTTTAGTTTTTTTTCTACTCTAATATAATTATATTATTTGCTCCTTCCCTCTCTTTCCAACCCTGTCACATTCCATTTTTACTCTCTTTCAAATTCTTGGTTTCTCTTCCTTTCAGGACTGATTATTTGGTATTGGAGAATCGTTTGGTATGCTCTTCCCTGGGGAAGGCTATATCTCTGAATCTTTTCCTTAGTTGCCTCTAGTTCTTTATGTAAGGTTAGAGCCTTGTGGTGTTTCCCCATCCACTTAGGTTCATTTATTGTAGTGGGACTTGTTCAGCTCATGTTTTTCCAGTCATGTTAGCGAGCCCTTATGGATGTAGCTTCTTACATTACTAGAAAATACTGTCTCACAGCTATCTCTCATGACTTCTTACCACACAGAGATGGAAACCATTACAAAATGCCCATGTTTTTACATTAAATGAAATCCCTCTTAATCTTCAAGAAATCCTCTTTTTAGTATGACAGAAGTTTATTTACTTTCCAGAAGGATGAGCACATCTAAAAAAAAAAAAAAAAAAAAGATCATTTCTTGGTTAACAGAGGTGATTTGTCAGAAAATATCAAATTATGAAGAAACATTTCTTGCCAATTGTTGCTGGTTTGCATAGCCTTATTGTACATCATGTGCTAATTTGTTTATATAATTTTGTTTATGGTGATATATATTATATATAATTTCAATTGAAGCATTTAAATGAAAAAGAGAAATTTCAGAGTTAAATGCACTCATTTGTAATCATGAATTCAGGAGTTTGCTTGGGAAATTACAGGCGCTTTATCGCAAAACACTTAGCTGAGATCAATTGTAGTTTTCTCAATAAAATCCCAGTGCTTCTCTAGGAAGAACTAGTGGTTAACGAAAGGGAGTGGATGGGTGAAGAATGTTAAAAATTGCTTAGCTAAGTCTGACATTTTCCCTTTTAAATATTAATTATATTGTGGGATTCTTCTTATTTACATACCTAAGTATTTGCTTGGGACATAAATGGTAGAAAATTGTCTTGAGAAAGCTATAGAGAAGCTTTGTTAGATAAAACTCCTTGCAGCTGGTAATTTTTGGCAATTAATATTATGAATGCTAATGCAATGGAGAGTGAGGAAGCAGCTTCCGGGATGCCACTTATCTTTGTAAAATGAAAGAAAATGTCAGAAGTGGTAAGCCTGCTGAGAATGTTACTTCTGCGAAGGAAATAGATGGCAAATGTTAAAATTACCATATATATGGACAGGCTAGAACTTTAAAACCAGTGTATCTAATAAATAGTCTAGTAAATAGAATTTACTGTAAATATTTTAAATGCTTGTTTTGCTTATTACAACAATGGAGAACTTTTGAAAACTTGCTATGCTAAGTATTTAGTGCGAATGAGGAAGAAAATGTTAAGAGCAGAGTCACATGATACAGTTCACTGCATTATTACAATAATTGCAGGGTTAATTAAAGAAAGTCCCATACATGCTTAGATAATTTTGGGGTAAATATTAAAATGTGTTTTTAAGATAAAATGTAAGATTGGTATACACAAAGGTGTAAAGGGTGCAAACCATGAGAAAAAACAATCAAAGAAAACATTGAAACTTAGAATTGGTGTATAGTCCAAACTCATTACATTCTCATGTACAATATAAGGGATTTATTTTAAAAGCATGTGTAATGTCACTACCCATTTGAATATGTAACTTAATCTAGAATTAGTTTTTGTCAGAAGTAGTGTAGGTAGACTGCAACAATTCAAGAATTTTTGACAAGTAAATTCATTTATAAGTTAAAAGTAAATTATATTATCCCTTTCTGCATTTTTGCTTTGGTTTGTGACTGGAAAAGTCTCAATTTTAGAATATTCTTTAGAGTATCAAATTTCTACATTAGTACTTCAGTAAGGAATTGTAAGAAACATATAATAATGTAGGATTTCATTTTACTGATGTGTATATTTGATTTACAGGACTCTGGAAATGCCCATTTGTTCAGGTAGGTATGTCTTTATTTTATCTGAGTAATTAAGTAAAGAGATGAAAATAACTAAGTTTCACAACTTACTATGCTCATTTGTAGGTAAAATGTAATAATGAGATAATACTGATATGAGACAACAATCATAACTTTGTTAGGAGGTCTGAATTTCCAATTGTTTTTATACGTAATTTCTCTCATTTTATTTCTTTTAACAAAGAAAACAAACTTTTTTCATTATACATACCAGTCCCAGTTCCCACTCCTTCCCCTGCTTTCCTACCCGCCACCTTCCCTTTACCCCACCGCCATCATCTCCTCAGAAAGGATAAGGCACATTGCTTTGGGGAAGGTCCAAAGCCCTCCTTACTATATCTAGGCTAGGCAAGATATCCATCCAAAGAGAATAGGTTTCCAAAAAGCAAATACAAGCATTAGGGATAAATCCTGGTGCCACTGCCGTTGGCCTGGCAGTCTGCCCCAGCCATACAACTGTCATCCACATTCAGAGGGTCTAGTTTGGTCCTATGCTTGTTCCTTCCCTGTCCGGCTGGAGTTGGTGAGCTCCCATTAGCTCATGTAAACATGTGTCCCCATCACGGTCTTGACCTCTTTGCTCATATTCTCACTCCTCTCACTCTTCAACTGTACTTTGGGAGCTCAGTCCAGTGCTCTTATGTGGGTCTCAGTCTCTGGTTCCATCAGTTGCTGGATGAAGGTCCCATGGTGACATTTAAGACATTCATCAATCTGACTACAGAGCAAGGCCAGTTTGGGCACCTTCTCCTCTATTGCTTAGGATCTTAGCTGGGGTCGTCCTTGTGGATTCCTGTGAATTTCTCTGGTAAAATGTTTCTCACTAGCCCCATAATGGCTCCCTAAATCAAAATGTCTCTTTCTTTGCTCTCATCTCTGTCCTTCCTCCATCTTGACTATCCCAATCGCTCAAGTTCTCCTCCCCTTCCCTTCTCCCCTTCTCTTTCCCTTTCACCTTCCCTTCTCTTCCAATCCCCACGCTCCCAATTTTGTCAGGTGATCTTATCTATTTCCCCTTTCCACGTGGATCTATATATGGTTTTCTTAGGATTCACCTTGTTACTTAGCTTCTCCAGGATCATAAACTATCCTTTATTAATAGATCCTTTGTTAATAGCTTGTATCCACTTATGAGTGAGTACATACCATGCTCATCTTTCTGGGTCTGGGTTACCTCACTCAAGATGGTGTTTTCTAGTTCCATCCATTTGCATGCAAAATTCAAGGTGTCATTGTTTTTACCGCTGAGTAATACTCCAGTATGTAAATGTACCACATTTTCTTTTTCCATTCTTCAGTTGAGGGACGTGTAGGTTGTTTCCAAGTTCTGGCTATGACAAATAATGCTGCTCTAAACATATTTGAACAGATGTCCTTGTAGTGTGATTGAGTATATGCCCAAGAGTGGCATTGCTGGGTCCTGAAGTAGGTTGATTCCCAATTTTCAGAGAAACAGCCATAGTGATTTACAGAGTGATTGTACAAGTTTGCATTTGCACCAGCGATGGATGAGTGTTTCCCTTATTCTGTATCCTCTCCAGCATAAGCTATTATTGGTGGCTTTGATCTTAGCCATTCTGACTGGTATAAGATGATATCTCAGAGTGGTTTTGATTTGCATTTCCCTGATGGCTAATCATGTTGAACATTTCCTTAAGTGTCTTTTAGCCATTTGAGATTCTTCTGCACAGAATTCTTTGTTTAGGTAGGTATCCCAATTTCTAATTGGATTATTTGAAATATTGACGTCTAATTTCTTTTGTTCTTTATATGTTTTTTTGTAGGTATTCTTTTATTTTTTTCCATTCAAAAAAAATAAAATTTTTACATTTCTTCCCCTTCTTCCAGTCCCCTCCCACTCCCCCTACCCCTCATCCCTCCCCCTTCTTCAGTCCTCTGTCTGATGTGGGGTTGGTGAAGATCTTTTCCCACTCAGTAGGCTGCCTTTTTGTCTTATTGCCTGTGTCCTTTGCTTTACAGAAGCTTCTCAGTTTCAGTCCTATTATTTATTGTTGCTCTCAGTGTCTATGCTACTGGTGTTATATTTAGGAATTGGTCTCCTGTGCCAATGCATTCAAGTGTACTTCCCACTTCCTCTTCTATCAGGTTCAGTGTGCTCGAATTTATATTGAGGTCTTTAATCTATTTGGATTTGAGTTTTTTTGCATGGGGTTAGATATAGATCTATTTGCATTCTTCTACATGTTGACATCCAGTTATGCCAACACCATTTGCTGAAGATGCTTTCTTTTTTCCATTGTACAATTTTAGCTTCTTTGTCAAAATTCAAGTGTTCATAAGTATGTCGGTTAATATCCGGGTCTTCAATTTGATGTGAATAGTATAATGAAAAGCACTCAGAATTATTTGCTGTTAAAAGGTAAATAATATGTAACAGCTTAAAATTCAGCAGTAAATATTTGATATTGCTTTAGAAAGAAAAAGAAATATTCACAATGAGGGAAATGGAGAGAATCACACATGGAGAGTAACAGCATAGAATTATAAACAAACTAACACAATTCAGAGTTGCTAATGAATAATTTCATATTATGCTGGTACCAGACAGAAAACAGAGACTTCCCTGAACTCTAAAGAGAGTAGAATAGAATAGGAAAGAAAATATGTATTTTAAAGGCACACTGCTGAAATGCGTCTCTAAATTTCTGCAAGGAACATTCTTTTTTCGTAATTTCACTTCTATGTCTTTTCTATGGTGGGAAATTTATTCTAAAAGGAACTATGAGAAAATAATTTTATGACTCAGTAAAACTTGACAATATACCTTGGAAAATGTAAGGCTTTCTGAAACCTTAACTATGAAACTCAAAAATTATAACATATTAGAATCATTTGAGGTACATTTAAGGAATATCTCTTGTAGTCACCTTGCTAAAGTATCTTAGTTTAACTCTTGTAAGTAGGTGTAAGTACGGGTTCTAAATGGCTTTAAAGAAATCAAAATAATTATCCAAGTTTGACAATTACTATTGACTGAGCATGGTTGTAGTTTAGTGGCAGCCAGGACAAATCATACCGTACAACAAACTCTCACATTAGAAGTTTATTGGGAAAAGGGAGGGGTTGGGAAGGAAAACACACAAACACACAATTGCTGGTTGCCTCTTCTGATGAGCAGCAGAAAAGGGAAGGGGAAAGGGTTGAGTTTGCTTTTAAAGGGGTCTTAGTGTATGCAATGTCATATACTCTATCAGAGTCTATGGAATATCGAGGGGAAAAGTGGAGTGGTATTTGCTTCCGGTGTTTGGAATCACACCTCTGCATCATTTCTCTAGTCAAATTTAGAGATTACCTAGAAATAGAGCAAGTACATACGGAATGTGACATTTATACCTGTTTAGTTGCAATAATATTATCATAAAAATTTAATCATTATTTACTTTAGATAACAATCTTGGAGATTCATATTCTTACACACACATACGCACAAACATACACACACCACATATATGTCTTTGTAACATACTTTTGTTGTATTAGAATAAGAGCTTTTAATCTAATATTAATTAAAATATTATTAATCAAAGACTTAATCTTTCCCATAAATAATCAAGTCTGGTTTTACTATGTGTCTGAAAACTTGTTTATAAATTATACAGCATGTATTAACTGTACAGGAAAACTCAGTCCTAGAACTTTATGAAGAGTATTATACCAAGTACCAAAGAAAGTCAATGCTCAAGTCCCAGAGTTTTGTGTGAAGTACTATACCAATAATAGTACTATTATTATTATTTAAACTGTGATTGTAAATCTGTGAATGGAATGCTTAGAAAACCAATAAACAATACTGGAGGAATAAATTGGGATATCCAAAATACTTTTGACATTGGATAAGAGAGAATCATGCCTGATACTGGAACCTAATGAGGCCTCAACTATTCACAAAGAACTACAGATACCTAAATACTGAGTATAGGAGAAATAGACTTCCCCAGAGGAGAGCACTCCAGTTAATTGTACAATTCTAAATAGTTATCTCTGAAAGCATGCACACACTTGTATGTAGACCAGGATGGCCTCGAACTCACAGAGTTTCACCTGTCTCTGCCTCCAGAGTGCTGAGATTAAAGGCCTGCACCATCAACACCCAGCCTTCTTGTTTCAATAAAATGCTGTGATAACTATGTACCATATTTTCCTTACCAGTTACTCTATTGTTTGACATTAGGCTGGTTTTCCTACTTGCCTATTATGGACACTCAAAATAAACAAGAATGTAATTATCTTTGTGGCAGGACTTGGAGTCCCTTGGAAATAGACCTACCCACTATGGAATAGGTAGGTTATATGTTAGTCCCATATTCATTTGGGGGGAACATAGTCTATATATATGTCCCTAGACGCTGTACCCCATTACACTCTGTCCCACAGTGAAAAATTTTCTCATTTCACACATTCTGCTCATCACTTGTTTCTTTTTGTCAAGTTTTATAAGAGCATATTAGTTGAACCTTATAATGCATAACTGTTTATATACATACATAAATGTATATAGCAACAATTATTGAAAAATGGCCAGGAATTTGAAAGAGAGCAAGGAGAGGTATAAGAGGATTCTGAATAAATCACTTTTTGTGCATTATTGCATGTCCAACAAATGGTGGAGGTAGAGCCTTCTCAGGTTATACCACCTGTGACATACTCAGTGCATCTCTGTTCAGGTCCACTGAAATCAGTAACAAGACAAGGTTGTCTGATCTCTCCATATCTATTCAATATAGTACTTCAGGTTCTAGCTATAGCAATAAGACAACAAAAGGACATCAAGGGGATACAAATAGAAAAAGAATAGTCAAGCTCTCACTATTTGCTGATGACATGGTAGTTTATGTAAGTGACCACAAAAAAATCTACCAAGGAACTCCTACAAATCATAAACACTGTCAGTAATGTAGCAGAATACAAGATTAACTCAAAAAAATCAGAAGCCCTCCTGTATACAGATGTTAAACAGGCTGAGATAAAAAACCAGAGGCACATTACCCTTCACAATAGCCACAAATAACATAAAAAATCTTGAAGTAATGCTAACCAAACAAGTGGAAGACCTGTATGACAAGAACTTTAAATCTTTGAAGAATTAAATTGAAGAAGACACCAGAAAAGAAAAGATCTCCCGTGGTCTTGGGTAGGTAGAATTAACATAGTAAAAATGGCAGTCTTACCTAAAGCAATCTATTCAATGCAATGCCCATCAAAATTCCAGAAAACTTTTTCACAGACCTCAAAAGAACAATACTCAAATTCATATGGAAAAGTAAAAATCCCAGGATAGCCAAAACAATCATGTACAATAAAGGATCTTATGGAGGCATTACAGTTCCTGACTTCAATCTCTACTACAGAGGTACAGTACTGAAAACAGTCTGGTATTGGCATGAAAATAGACAGGAGAACCAATGGAATCAAATCAAAGACTCAGATATCAGTCCACACACCTTCGAACACCTGATTTTTGACAAAGAAGCAAAAGTATAAAATGGAAAAAGAAAGCATATTCAACAAATGGTGCTTGCATAACTGCATATCAACATATAGAAAAATAAATAGATCCATATCTATTGTTATGAATAAAACTCAAGTTCAAATGAATTGAAGACCTCAACATAAAACCAAGCACACTTCACTGAAGAGAAAGAGGAAAGTACACTTGAATGCACTGGCACAGGAGAGCACTTCCTAAATATAACCCCAGTAGCACACACACTAAGAGAAATAATAAACGGGACCTCCTAAAACTGAGAAGCTTATATAAGGCAAAGGACATGGTTAAGAAGATAAAATGGCAGCCTACAGAATGGGAATAGACCTTCATCAACCCCACATCAGGTAGAGTGCTGATCTCAAAAACATTCAAAGAACTCAAGAAATTGGTCATCAAAAGAACAAATAATCCAATAAAAAGTGGGATACATACCTAAACAGAGAACTCTCAGCAAATGAATATAAAGTGGCTAAAAGACACTTAGAAAATCCTCAACATCCTTAGCCATCAGAGAAATGAAAATCCAAACAACTCTGAGTCTCCATCTTAAACCTGTAAGAATGGCCAAGTTCACAAACACTGATGACAGTTTATGTTGGAAAGGATGTGGGTTAAAGTGAACATACCTGCATTGTTGGTGCAAGTGCAAACTGGTACAGCTACTTTGTAAATCAATTTGGCAATTTCTCAGAAAATTAGGAAAAAAATACTACAAGACCCAGTAATACAACTTTGGTATATATACTTAATCGTACCACAAGTACATGTGCACATCTATGTTCATAGCAGCATTGTTTGTCATAGCCAGAACCTGGAAGCAACTTAAATGCCCCTCGACCAAGAATGGATAAAGAAAATGTGGTACATTTACACAATGGTGTACTACATACACAGTGGAAAAAAATAATGACATCTTGAAATTTTGGGCAAGTGAATGGATCTAGAAAACATCATACTGAGTGAGGTAACCCAGACCTAAAATGACAAATATAATATGTACTCACTCATAAGTGGCTTTTAGACATAAAACAAAGACAAACTAGCCTACAATTCACATTGCCAGAGAACCTAGACAATAAAGAAAACCCTAAGAGACACATACATGGATCTAATGTACATGGGATGTAGAAAAAGACAAGATCTCCTGAGTAAATTGGGAGCATGGGGACCATGGCAGAGGGTAGAAAGGGAGGGGGAGGAAGGGAGGGGAATGGAGAAAAATATATAGATCAATAAAAGCAATAAAAAGAGATAATCAACAAGATAAACAAAGCTGTATCCAAACTAACTAAAGGGCAGAAAAAGAATACACAAAACAAAAAAATATAGAAAAGAAAGGGGGGACATAATAATAGACACTGAGGAAATCCAGAGAATCATAGTACACACTTTAAAAATGTATACTCCACCAAATTGGGAAATCTAAGAAATCAATAATTTCCTTTTTAGGTAGTACTTACCAAAGTTAAACTGATATCTGATACGAAATTTAAATAAACCTATAACACTTAGTGCAATAAAAATAGTCATTAAAAGTTTTCCAATATTTAAAGCTTAGGGTCAGATGAGTTTAGTGCAGAATACTAGCAGGCATTCAAGGAAGAGTTAACACCAATACTCCTTAAATTTTTTTGATAAACTAGAAACAGAAGGACCATTGCCCAATTCATTTAATGAGGCCACTGTTATCATAGTCAAACCTCACAAGGACCCTAGAATGAAAGAGAATTACAGGGCAATTAAAACTATGAACATAAATGCAAAACTATTCAGTAAAATACTTGCAAATTGAATCCAAGAACAGATCAAAAAGATCAGCTCTCACAATCAATTATCCTTCATCCATTCAGTACATGGATGTTCTGAACATGATTTATAATCTTCTGTATAAACAAACTGAAAGAAAAACAAGCATGATCATATATTTAGATGCAGAAAAGGCCTTCAAAAAATCCAACAACCCTTCATCATAAAAGTTCTGGAGTGACTAGTGATACAAGGAACATAACTAAGCCTAACAAATGGAATTTACAGCAACCCTATAGCCAACATCACATTAAATGAAGAAAATAAGCAAGTATTTAAACTTAAATCAGGAAAGAAGAGGCTTTCCACTCTCTTCATATCTATTCAATATTTTTCTTGTAGTCCTAGCTAGAACAATAAGCTGACTGAAAGAAATCAAGGGGATACAAAATGGAAAGGAAGAAGACAATGCATTTTTATTTTCAGATATATGACAGTATACATAAATAATCCTAAAAAGTCTACCAAGGAACTCCTACAGCTGAAAAACACTTTCAGCAAAGTAGCTGGATACAAAATTAACTCACAGAAATCAGAAGCCTTATTTGATACAAATGACAAAGACATGATCTTTGAAAGAAATCAAAGAAACAACATCTTTCAAATAGCATCAATTAATATGAAATATCTTGGGGGTAACTCTAACCAAAGAAAAGAAAGACATGTATGATCAAAACATCAAGTCTTTAAAGAAAGGAATTGAGAAAAATATCAGAAAATCAAAAGATCTCCCATGATCATATGTCAGTAGGATCAACATTGTAATAACAGCTACTCCACCATAACCAACCTACAGATTCAATTCAATGTCAATCGAACTTCCAAGACATTTTCCCACAGATTACTACAGGACAATTCTCTTACTCATATAGAAAAACAAAAAATCCAGGGTAGTTTAAACAATCCTGAACAATAAAAAAGCTGCTGGAGGTCTCACCATTTCTGATTTCAAATTGAACTACAAAGCTATTACTATACAAACGACATGGTACTGGCATAAAAAAAAAGACACATTGATCAAAAGAATCAATGTGAAGAAACACAGCTAAAAACATAAATCCACACACCTAAACATGCTTGATTTTTCATAAGCCAGATATATATACTGGCAAAAAGAAAGAATCTTGAAAGAATGATCCCATTCAAACTGTACAGCTGCCTGTAGAACACAAATAGATCCATACCTATTGCTGTAGAATTGTCAAATCAAAATGGATCAAAGGATTCAACATAAAACATAAAACCAGATAAACTAAACCTGATACAACAGACTATGATTTTCTTAGCAACAGAGGGGACTCTCTGAACAGAACACCAATAGCACTTGCACTAAAATCAACAATTAATAAAGGGAACCTCATGAAACTACAGTTTCTATGTAGGCAAAGGACACTGTCATTTGGACAAAGCAACAGACTACATAATGGGAGAAGATTTTTACCAACTCCACATGTAGCAGAGCACTAACAACCAATGTGTTCAATGAACTCATGAAACTAGATATCACAAAAATCTCAAATAAAACAATTTAAAACTGGGGTATTGACCTAGACAGATTTCTCAATAGAGGAAATTGAAATGCTGAGAAACACTTAACTAAAGGTTCAACATCCTTAGCCTCCAGCAAAGGGCAAACCACTATTACTTTTGGATTCCATGTTGCATCTCTCAGAATGGCTGAAGTTTAATAACAAATGATAGCTCATGTTGATGAGAATGTGACAAAATAGAAGGCCTTCTGAATCAAGTAAGCAAGCTTCATATGAACTTCCAGAGGACTGAAGAAACAAACCCAGTGCCTAAATGGGTCTACAGCAGGTCCTCTACATGTGCTTTAGAGCTTTCAGCTTAGAGTTTTGTAGGATTACTGAATGTGGGAATGAGTGGATCTCTGATTCTTGTGCCTGCTCCTGGGGTTCTTTTCCTTCTGTTGAGATGATTCTTGCTTTATCTTGTGTTTTCTTATGTTATGTTTGGTTGTAATCTCTTAGAAGCGTTTCTTTTCCAAAGAAAGTCAAAAAGGAAGAGGATCTAAAGGGAATGGCTGTGTGGAGGAAATACTAAGCAGGTTGGGACTTAAGCCAAGGTAACAATGACAAAAAAAATTGTCTTTACATACAGAAGTGCTCTCATCATGAAGGAAACTCTGACCTAAATGGTTTTAAATGGTGAGACTCCATTAATGGAGAATCTGATACAAAGGAAATTCTAAAGAAAACAAGAAACTATACTTCCAGAAGTATAAAGAAATTCCAATTGAATTATCAAATCTTTTATTTGACTTATCTGATTTTTAATATTACATAAATTTATAAATTTCTAAGAGTATACATGTACACGTATTTTGTCTGGAGGTTCATACATACACCAGATGTATGTCTTGCTACTGAAGGCAGGAAAAGGACCTTCAGTGCTCTGAACTGGAGCTGCTTATATCTTGGGTGAATATGCTCTTATGACTGTCTCTTCCTTTTCATACTTAATATTCAATACTTAAATAAAAGTAAGATCCAACTTCATATCTTGAAAGGACAGAGTAAACAGGTACTTAAGAATTAAACAAATTTACATCTATTCAATAACTCATCCACCCAACTCTACCTCTTTTTATGTATATTGTATTTAGGCATCTTCTGTTTATGTGATGGTAGGTTGCTAGCCTACATAGAGTGTTACATAATCTTATAGATGATATAGATATAGATACTATATATAGTTACCTAGCTACATACATATATTTATGTACATATTATATGTTTGTAGGTATATCTACATATATGTAGCTAAATAATTATAATCAAAAGACTGAGTAAAGATTATAAATCATAAGATATCTGATAGATGCCTAGATAGAAGACTGTTAGGCATACAGATATAGAGATTTTATACTCAGCTCTCCCATGGTCTCATTGACACTTGAATGTAAGAATATGGAATCTTTTTAAAGTGCCTTTTTCTCAGGATGCAACACACCCATCAAGTGATAAATGCATCTTGAAGTCATAATTGAACAGATGGTAAAAAGTACCTGTTACAGAATAGGCTTGGTTGTTTTTTAAATAAGTTTAGTTCATATGATTTTACAGTCTTTGAAATAATTTATTGATGTTCCTTCCATTGCTTCAATTTTTTCTCTTATGCTCCCAGTTTCCTAATCCCTAACTTTTGCCTTTCTTTAGAAATTTTAATTATGATTATTGCCATGCCAGGTTGGTAAGTTATTAAGTAGCTCTTTTAACAGTGTCCTCAATATGACTTGTTTAAGTAGGAAGAAGCTAGAAGCCTGTTTTCTGTGTCTGATGCCTTAATACACAATGACTAATGTGAATCCAGTAGCTAATCCCGTAACTTGTGAGGTTCTCTTCCCTTCTACACAGAATGGTTTAATTAAATTGTCCAGCCTTCAAGAATCTATTGCACTTAAACCTCTGCTCACTTGGCTGCCTCATTCTCTCAGTACTCAAGCAAATATTGGATGCTCTTGAGTTATTAGAGATAACAGAAATTTAATTCCTTGGTGGTAAACTGTACTTAAAATCTTTTGAAAGCAAGTATAGCTGAAAATATCATATCTTTTTAAACTCCAAATTGTTTTCATTTTGCATTAATTTCACAGTATAAGTAGGCAATAGGTTTTGAAGAGTTCCTGCTTCTCCCACAGTGTTTTCATACCCTAGTAAACAGAAAGAAGCTGTACAAACTATTCTCTTTATGGTCTGTTGTTATTTTCTAGAATGGACTAAACAGAGAAATGCAGCCTCACTAACGTCAGTCAGAAAACAAATCTCATGATTATTTCCTAAGAAAGGATAAATGCTGATGTGTTCCTCCACAAACAGCAGTGTGTAATAATACTGGTGAATAGCACAGCAGGTGGACAGTTGGGGTTTCTGATCCTGACTTCCCTCAAGGTCCTAGTTTTTGCCCCTTGAGTTATTGGTTGAATATTTATTGAAGTTTGTGAATGTTCGGATATCTCCATAGTCCAATTCTGAATATATTATATTTTAGGGCCTAAAATAAACAATTCCATTAAGAGTCATCAAATATCTAGAATATTAACTATATATAAACATATATATATTAACTATATGTATATATATATATATATATATATGTATTCTCTCTCTCTCTCTCCTTTTTTCACACAGGGTTTAACTGTGACTCCTAACTTGCCTATAATTCCCAGTGTAGTCCACGTAGACTTCTAATTTACAGAATTCTTCCTGTGTCAACATCCAAGCATTCACCATCATATCCTTGTGAAATATAGTATCTTAAGTGAAATTGATAGGAAAGGGAAAGATCCAACAATAATACTGATGGTTATTTTACTTCAGCATTAATGTCAGTACAAATAAACAGAAGTAAGCATAACAACCTCTGAGAAGTAAGTTTTAAGTTCCAGTACCGATCACAACAGAGTCAACTAAGATGTGTAAAACAGAGGTTGAGGAAATTTTTAAAAGAAGATGCATTATTAATTGCTCTTCTCCCTTAGTAGTTTACATAGAACCTGAGAGTACATTCTCAGAGAAGTTTCTAGGTCAATTTCTGCATAGTTACTCTAAGTTCTGTGTTCTAAGTTTGTGGTGTCTTCAGAAATATGATCCTACTTATTGGAGGTGATCAAAACAGAGAGCAATAACCCATATTGTTTGGAGAGTTTCTTGTGCTTCTCTAAACACCCCAGAAGGATGTTTTCTATGCCTGGCAGTGGGTTTTTATTAGATAGTCTATGGCTTTTACTGGAATTATAGTCACCCCAACTGGTGACCATATATATATGTAACATATTTGTTGCTTAAACAAAATACTCTCCTGTGGCTTGTTCAATCGTATTTGCTGTTTTTTTACCCCTCCTCACTCTCTTTCTATCAGTGATTTCTTACCCCTCACTTCACAAAAACAGGCCCCCTCCAACTATTTTAACCCAGCCTCCCTTCATAGTACTTGTGTCTTACTGCACTTCTTCCACTGCAGCTTCTTCTTCCAGAACACCGTGTTACATTTACTTCAGGTTGTTTATTCACATCTGAAGATTTAAAACTGAGATGTACAAATAAAGAGCAAGGTGCAACACACATCTTTCTGTATCTGGATTCCCTCATTAGTACATTATCTTATAGTCTTATACATTTACCTTCAAATATCAAGATTTCATTTTTCTTTATAGCTGAATGACTGGAACCGCAAAATATCCACAACAAAGCAAAGTGGTTAGGGCACTTTAATCTTGGATGTTATCAAAATCTGCCCAGTTGGACTTATGGTGCTCTCAACAGGAGGTAATGCATGCCTGGTAATTTAACTTAGCCAACTACCCATAGCTGAGGAGGTAAAGACTCAAGAGTAGATACCACTATTTCCATTTTTTTCTAAACCAATATAATTTCCAATTATTTTCTAAATAGTTATTCATCTACCCTCGGAACCCTGTAACTTTGAGTCTTTACCAAAAACAAACAAACAAAAAGAACATTTCTTGTTGAAAGAGAAGAAGATTATTACTGAGATCCAAAGTCAGTAAAACATAGAAAGAAGTTTCTATGGGGTTCCCAATTGCAACTGATACATCTGGAATATGACCCCTACAGTTAAGGTTTGGGGAAAGTTGTAGAACTCAGGAAAAATTCGAAGAGCCAGAGGAACAGATTGTTTGCAGGAGATAGTATTTCTTTATATGACAGAGAAGTTTCAATCATAAAATCTCAACAAAATGCTTGCATAAACAAGTCCAGCATAATGACAAAACTCATTTGAATTCCAATTCAGACAGGGTAAATTCCAATTGGTCCCAACCCTAGATGAAGTTATGCAGGTGGTCAATGTTTTCTGAGAAAGAATCAGTCTTTCCCAGGGATTAGATACCACATAGGTTCCCCAGTCCCAAGTGGTCAACTTTGAACACATGTATATATATATAAAGCAAAGTTAAGATGACTTAGTAGGTTATATACATGTGCACATGTGTGTGTGCATGTGTGCATTTGTGCGTGTATGTGTGTGCACATGCTAGTAAAAATAGTAATTAAAGAAGAGATTATACATTTGGAATAGGGATATGGCAGGATTGTAAGGGGGAGGGAAAGGCAACAATTATATAGATGTATAGTTTATCTCTGAAATTCTCAGAGAAATAAAGTTATTTAACAGAAAAAGAAAATGATTATTTTAGGATATCTCACATATATGAGATTTCAGTGAGAAAGTGTAAGAAAATTATTTCAGTCACACAAGATTTTTCGTTATTCTACCAGACTAATAAAATTAAGCAATGTTTGTTTAAGCATTTTTTGTGTGTCTAAAGTATCACCAGTTCCTTGAATATATGATTCCATTTATATTTGCATGTAATATGCCAGATATTCATCAGTATTAAATTTTTACTTGATGTAGTTGTCTCTGATCAGAGACATTTATTTTTTTCTACCAAATTTCAAGCTGTGGTTACAAAAATCCCCAAAGACAGTAATAAAGGGAGAATGAATGAACATTTTCTTAATTAAAGAGTGTGCTTCTTCTGAAAACACATCAAACATCATCACAGAGTTGTGGAGGTCAAGGCAGGGAAAGAACTACATCTATTCACCGTTGCCCTTAAGGGCTCAATGAAGTTCCCTTGCCATTTCCCTCACAGCTGGATAGAGTAGAGTGATGATAAAGAGGTCTATGCTCCCTCTCTGCAGCCTCCTGGCTAAATAAAGCTAATGAAGTAGAAAAATGATATTGATAAAACTAGCCATGTTTTGTAATACATCCCATCAGCTGGAAACTGTTCAGTGTGTGTTTAATCGCATCTGACCTCAATCATTTTTTCTTGGCTTCCAATACTAAATGGGTGACTTGTTATTTATCTTCAGTAAACTTAAAAACTAATTCCACTCTGAGTTCCCCAACATTTCAATGCAATGTACAAAGACAAAATCAACAATATTCATGATTTTTTTTTCTTTTAGGAGATAAAGGGATTACATGGATTATTCAAGACTGTTCCTAGTATTAAGTGGTTTATATGGTAGATTTAGTATTACAAATATTTAGCTATACCACAAAATAAAAAATAGAATTTTATAAAACCAGACAAGTATATAAAAATAAAAAAATAAATTCCAGTTTTATGGTTGCCATTTTTAATTTAAATTACTTGAGAAAAAAGGTATCTTTTGTTTCTATTGTATCTGCACAAAAGTGACATAATAGTCATTTGGTTCACAGAGATATCCACATAGTTTCAAGAGTATAAGATCTTTAGTACCTAATTATTAGTTTCACAAACTATACATACACTCATTCCTTTAAATGTTTTGATTCTATTTCAAGTTTTGTTTTAAATATTTGTATTATTTGCTAACTAGGGATGGGCTTTTGAACCATTTTCTCAAATGATTGGAAAAAGAAGGAGCTATGATGAATCACCTTCAAGAAACTGTCTACATCCTGGTTCTCAACAAGGGAGTTGACTGAATATCAACTCACAAAAGCACCAGAGTAACTTCACCAGTTAACTGAGTAACTAAGGGTCAGATCAATTAAAACTTTCCATTTTGATCAGTCTTATGCCCCCTAAGTCTCAAAAACCTAGAACGTAATGGAAATATGCCCAAAATCCATACAGAGAGATGCACAGTGATTGCGGTCATTTAAAAAAATGAGAAACAAAAAATACATGCAATTTTTGTTGTGATTTGAATATAGAGTATCTCATAAGGTTAATGTTTTTGAACATTTGGATGACTGCTCTTGACTTGATTGTAAGGTTGTAGGATCTTAAAGAGGAAGAATTTACATGAAGAAGTAAGACACTGGGGTCAGGTCTGGAGAATGTATAAACAAGATACACTTCCTGTCTGTCTATCTTTCCTGACTGTGGATATAATGTAACCAGGTGACCATATTTCTTCTGCCATGCCTTCCCAATCATAATATGCTATAAACCGCATTGCACTATAAACTGAAAAGAGCCCTTTCTTCCTTCAGCTGCTTTGTAGGGGTATTTTGTCACAGCAATTAGTCACTAATGTGGTTTCCAAGGACACTGAAAGCAATGAGGACCATAACCATGCAGTTTCTTTGAAATTTACACAGAACTGCTAAGGTTTCACTGATGTGCCTATCATCAGCAATTCAAATGTTTATTCACTGATGTTTAAGTTATAGAGACAAAAATATTTTGTGCTAAATATGAAGTTTTAGAAACCCCTAAATATATAAAATTCTTTTCACACTCTCTTTTTTGACTTTTGAGAAGAAATAAATGTAATTCAAATGAGTATCTGGCACTCTTCAGAGAATTCTTCAGTTCTAACTCTCTTCTAAGGTTCCAGAGAGACATTCAGTTTTCTCATGAGTTCTCCTGTGGTTCATTGTAACTCATCCCTAGTTATTAGGGAATTCCCTCAAAATATTATTGTAGTAACTTACTGTATATAAAATCTGAAGTTACAGTAAAAATTGAACAAAACTTACATTTAAAATGGCATGAAAATATAAGTATTTTCCTGCATATAAGTTATTATTGACAGATCTGAAAGCAGAAACCACTAAAACAGAAGAAAATTAATCATTTATTTTACTGAAGAATCTTTTAAGGTAGTTTATTTTCAATCTGTCAAAATGATTTGCTACTTAAAGTATTTTTGTTTTGTTTTGTTTACAGTTTCAAGTATCAGACATTAGTCAGAAATAATGTGGACTAACAGGGCCTGGAGAGATGGCTCAACAGTTTAAAGTACTTGTTTCCCTTTGTTCATTGTGAACATTCATCCCAACTCAAATTTCAGGGAATCTGACTTCTCTTGACCTCTTAAGACACAAGCACACAGCCGGACGGTGGTGGCACATACCTTTTATTCAAGCACTCGGGAGGCAGAGGCCAGTGGATCTCTATGAGTCCGAGGCCAACCTGGTCTACAAGAGCTAGCTCCAGGACAGGCACCAAAGCTACAGAGAAAACTTGTCTCAAAAGAAAAACCAAAAAAAAAAAAAAGACACAGGCACACATGTGGTACCCATATATGCATAGAGACAGAGCATTCATACACATAAATTACACTAATAAATATTAAAAGATAGTGAGTAATATTTACCTACCTTCTGTTGTGGACCTCAGAGCAAACACTCATATTTTTTTATGAGTTTATTATTTATCAACTCAATGTCATTATTTGCTCAAGTTCACCAAGACTGAATCAAAGGATCTTAAAACTAATCCCTGTCTTATTTTGTAGCTTACTATTTTAGTTTATCTGTTAAAAGTAGGTGTATACAGACTAACATGAGATGGCCAAGCAAACACTGTTTATAAGCACTGCAAAATCAGTTATAGTAAAAAAAAAAAAATCTAAGGAAGAGAAATTATCAAGTCACCTTCTCTCAAATTGAATTTCTATCTAATATAAATGAGGTTAATGAGAAAACCCCTAAGTTGTGGCAATAAAAATTTAAACGGTTTATCATTAATATACAAACAGCAATTTTAGCAGTTGTCAGTTCTTAGTAATATATTTCTCTGTGAATTATTATTTCTTGCCTGTTCTGATAAAATGCCGCTTTACAAAAGCCTTAAGAGCGAGAGCTGGACTGCAGGGTGGAGGCGGGAAGGGAAGTGTTGTGAACCAGACAGTCACAAGGTTGTGTTAAGGACAATGAAGGTTAGCTCATGAAGAATTTCAGAAAATGGATGGCTGGGTTACATGAATGCTAAGAAAATATAATTAAATTTCTACATTTAGGCCATTCTTAGTCGGACTTGAAATGTATAATTTAAAGCAATAACAATAAGTCTAAATCTCATATAAAAATGAAGTACATGGAATAAAAAGTTAAAATGTAAAATTTGAAAGCATGAAGGATAGAAAATGAGTAAACATATGCATTAGTACTGGCTCTATTCTCTTTTCTTTAAAAAGTTTGTTAAACTTATTTATAGTAAGTACATTACACTGTACTTTGGTTTTATGGGCAAGTATGATTTTCTTCTTTTTGTCAGACACAAAAGAGATTCATGGTAACCTGATTAGGAAACAGTAGTTCTCTTTCCTACATTTTCTCATAAAATATCCAGTCAAATTTATTTGTAATCACCCAGGTTGTTTACTTCCTTGTTTTCCTTATATTCTATTGATAAATGA
This sequence comes from Ondatra zibethicus, assembly GCA_004026605.1. Lineage (NCBI taxonomy): Eukaryota > Metazoa > Chordata > Mammalia > Rodentia > Cricetidae > Ondatra > Ondatra zibethicus. The sequence continues at coordinate 41,201 of PVIU01015828.1, forward strand.
CTGTCATTTTTCTGGTGCTGTTACATCAATTGATGTGGGATGTCTCTCTGTATGCTGTGAAAGTGTCTTATTACCATTAGTTAATAAAGAAGCTGATTTGGCAAATAGCCAGGCAGAATACAGCCAGGCAGGATATCCAAGCAAAAATATGGTAAAAAAAGAAGGCAGAATTTGGGGAGGAAGAGAGCAGTCATTGGGGAAGCAAGATATCAGGTAACAAACCGTGAGCCTTGTGATAAATTATAGGATTATAGAAATGGATTGGTTGAAGTTGTAAGAGCTAGTTAATAACAAGCCTGAGCCAATAGACCAAATAGTTTTTAATTAACATTAAGCCTTAGAGTGGTTATTTGGGAAATGGTGAGCAGGAAAGAAATCTCCAGTTACAATTAGTGTCAATTTCTCAATGATGTCATATTTGATTTTTTTGGCACATGCCAACTTCTGAACGATTATCCACTTTAAATAACAGCCCGAGTCAGTGTAGAAAATGAAAAGTTACAAAATATGGCTATATTTCTGGGCATTATACCACTTAATTAGGGTATCTACTTACCTCATAGTTATTTTTAAATGAAAGTAGAATTTTCCACTAAAAATATATGACCTCCCAAGCAAATACTGATAGAAAGGAGATGTTACTTCTACAGGTTATGTTCAACAAAGTCTGCATTCCTTCTCCAAACTGAATTATATATTGAGATTAGTTTTCCTTCTCTAGTTTACTTTTATTTTTCCAGTATTTCTATGCCGTTAACAAGAGGATCAACTTCATAAATGCTAACTAACACCTCTGCATTGTTTTGCTGTTTTGTGTAACTTTACTATCATTTTTATTTTCAAACTTTATGAATATTTGCCTCATGCAGATAACCTTCAATGGATCTTCTCCAGTCTCCTTTTCATTCATGATATTAGAGAAAGACTAAAATGTGTGAAATTTGCAAGTAGGTATTTATTTACAATTAACATTTATCCAGGTAATGACTTGAACCATCAAATCCTAAAATGAACTTCAAGATGAAGATTAAACAAAGCAATGAATAGTAATTCTTTTAATGCTAAAAGAAAGAATGGAGACGGAGCCTTTGAAGAACTAAAGCTAATTCAAATATGGCCATGGCATAAGACTTGACACCAAGTCAATACATGTTTCAAAAACTCATAAGTTAAGGCTTCCCTTATCTTGTTAATAACTAATTTTTGATTATGTGAAATTAATGATGAATTAAATATTGTTTAGCTCTGTGACTATTGTATTCTTTTTCTTGGTTTTCTCTATCTTTTCATTTAGTGTGACTTTTGTAAAGATTTTTTTTCATAGTATTAACTCCGTGTTATTTTTCCTACTCTCTGGTGGCACTTCTAGAATAGAGAATATATTTGCTACTTAATTGCAATTTGTTCCTGGATTCATACAGTTTTTCAAATTAAACATAATAATTTTTCTTCATCAAATTATCATACCTCTTATCTTCCATAATATTCTTACTTTAATTCCTTTGAATAAGCAGAAAGACATCCATGTTAAAAATTATTGAGTCCTTTGTTGACTCATAATATGATACATACTTGTAATCTGCCTGATTATTTTGTTATGTAGCTCTTTATTTTTATTTCATTTATTTGTGCTTCATTTCCCCAACTGTGAGTCTAAACATATGACTCAACTCTGAGTAGTATCAGTTTAATCTAGATTTGATATCTATGTAGCCATAATACCTCCCGTAAAAGATCTTTAGTTTTGTGTGATTTATTAAATGGCAAAGAACCTAAGATAGCTAAGGATTATAATTAAACTAGCTTATTATATTTTTTATTAATTTATGGAGTTAGTTGTTGTAATGGCCACAACACGCTTAAATCCCCAGAATTCTTCATCATAATGACTTAGAATGTGTTTAAAATTAAAATTTTGAAATACTTGTTTTGCATTCTCTATTTCTTATTTTAGGACCTTATATAATCTCCTTATCAATAACAATATTTTAATCCTTACCATGGCTAGGTAAATTAGTTTTAAATTCTCCAGTTGTAAAACAAACTGCTGAGTAGTTGCTGAAAAATCTCAAGTTGAAAATGATGTGAACTAAAACTAAGACGAATACATACAGACTGGCTACATCTAACCATGTATTCTAACTCTGGATGATGAATAATTCTTTTGAATGAAAATATACAACACCATTAATCTGTGTCTGAAGACTGATTATGACTGTGTCCTTTTGTTTGTGCCATATTTAAAAGATCGCCTTTATCTTTTGTTTCACACACATAAAACAGGTTGGCTTTTGGGATGCTGATATTTCTTAGCTTACTACTAAGTTTTCTGAGTGTATGAAAACTAACCATCATGTCTTAGAACCTTTTGAAAGTCTTTAATGGTTTCCGTTATATTACTTTATTCTGTGGCAAAAAATCATGTACTATTGGTTGGTTATCTGAGTGTTCTTGCATTCCCCAGAACTCCTGCAATTGAAAATGATATTGAACTACTCTGGTCATTGTGCTGTGTATAAAATGACAAGGACTTTTTGTAAGTTAAGCCTCTAGAAACATTCCAGTGCAATATACAATCTTTTTTCTCTATACATATGCTTTCTTATATATTTTGACATATAAAGGATTCTCAGTCCACCCAAATCCATCATTACTTATGTATATGGCGTTACTGGATTGTCATCGTTAAATGATGATCACAGTTACATTTGAGAAATATATAACAATTGTGTATTTTAAGGATTCCTTATCAAAAGAAAATTTATCATATTATATATTAAAATTTTCTACCTATTCATTTCTACATCCATTCATGTGTTCACCTATCCATCATCAATCTTTTCTTGTATGCATGCATTCATCTATCTATCTATCTAACTATCCTAAAGTCAATAAGACAAGAATTTCCATTAACAAAAGTACTGGAGAATTTAGCTATTAGAATTAAATTTGATAATAAAATAATTATGAGAAACTAATTTTAATAACTAATGTATAAGTGATTTGTAAGTATATTTACTGGATAATTTTATTGTAACGTATATCATGGATCTGCAAATAATCATTTATGATCATAAATACCCTTGAGTTCATTAACTATAGTCATATTCCTAAGATCTCATCTATAGCATACACTGATGATCATTGAACTGATCGAGTTCTCAAGTCACAATATTAATACTATATTGCTCAACACCATTTCTTAGACCAATCTCTTAAACACCATACAAGAATCAAAATATTAAAACCAGAAAAGTAAAGAGAACAAAGAATATAGTTCTATTAATGGTAACTAGATCTATAAATGACAATTTCTTGATCTATTATAATATTTAAAATAGTTATCATTTTAAAACTTTTATTCAAATTCTTTTGTTTGTTTCTATGAATATAAGAAGTTTTCTTGAGGTTTTGAAGATTATTTACCCATATTTATGGATTTGCTGTATCATATAGTTTAGAGATACAAAATGTGGTAAATCAAATAAAGTAAATAGACTCAGTAAAGTGTTTATTATTATTTGATATGTATATCAAATTTTTAAATAATTATTTCCCTTTTCATTTCATCACCAATATTTTAGTTTTCAATAAAAGAAGATCTCTTCAGGAAAGGAATAGATTGGGTAAATATGTGTGGAAGGGGAGAGCTGGAACGGAAGGATCAGGTTGCTAAGTGGTGAGGGCTTGTGTGAGGAGACCCAGAGAGAGATGGCTAAAGTCAAGGGACACTTTAGGGGTAGAATATGAACTAATATTTTAGAAACGTCATAAAATATACACATATATGAAGGTGATCTAAACAAAACAACACAAAAATGGGAGAGACAGAATCTCAACTGACCATTACCTGTTACCTAATGAAATTTCCAGTGCGAGTGCTGAGTTAACATCTAATTGATTTGTTTATCAAAGGTGTCAAAGAAATTGCTGTCTCTGAGACTATAAGTTGCTCTCCATAAACTAATAGCAAGGTCCCATTGCTGAAGAAAAAATACCCATATTGAACATGGAAATATTGAACAGGTGCCTACATAGACACTTTCTCTCTAAGTTCAAATATCTTTGATATAACAAGACACTCTGAACACTGTAAAAAAGAGTAACATAAACCCTCTATATAAAATGATATACTTCCTACAAGATATATGGTCACACAAAACTTGTGAAAATATTCAACTGAATTGACTTAAGCCCTATCCCAGGCAATGTAACTGATAGCTTGGTGTGGGACAGTTCTGTTCTCTGTCAATTACATTTTAAACAAACGCTGATTGGCCAGTAGCCAGGCAGGAAGTATAGGTGGGACAACCAGACAGGAAGTAGAGGTGGGGCAATGAGAACAGGAAAATTCTGGGAAGGAGGAAGCCCATTCCTTCCCAGTCCTATCCAGACACCACAGAAACAAGATGTTACCTGCCCCATCGAAAAATGTACTGAGCCATGTGGCTAACATAGATAAGAATAATGGGTTAATATAAGTTATAAGAGCTAATACAAAGCCTGAGCTAATGGGACAATCAGTTTATAACTATGGAGACCTCTGTGTGATTTTCTTTGGGGCTAAACAGCTGTGGGACCTGGTGGGAGGACAGAAACCCCCAACAAGCAGGCCCTCATGTTATAATACCTGACAATTCTTGGGTGACTAAGTACTTGAGACTTGGTATCCCAGAAAACTAGAGGAAAACCAATCAATACTTAGGTAACAAAGAGAGAGAGAGAGAGAGAGAGAGAGAGAGAGAGAGAGAGAGAGAGAGAGAGAGAGACAAAGACACAGAGAGAGACAGAGAGAGAAAAGGCAAAGGGGGATGGAGGGAGGATAGGAAAGAAATTTAGTGACAAAAAGACTTCTAATGATTTTCTACTGTACTCATGGATCAGTCCCTTGTTCAACTATCACCAGAGAAGCTTCCTCTGGCAGCACATGGAAACAGCAGACCCACAGCCAGGCATTATGCAGAGAGTGACAGACCTTGGAATATTCATCCCAAAATGGATTTTTCCGTTAAATCCCTCCCCTCAGAGTTGAAACCCTATGGAAGAAGAGGCAGAAAGACTGTAAAAACCTGAGAGCAAGGAGGACAGCAAGGAAACAAGACCATCCAAAATAGCATAAGCAAAGTTCATAAGAGCTCGTAGAGGCTGAGACAACATGCACAGGTCCTCTTTGGGTCTGCACCAGGTCCTCTGCACATATGTTATGGCTTTCAGTTTAAAGCACCAATAAGTTCTAGTTCTGGTGTGGAAAAGTATTATGCAGGCTATGGAAAGGGAAACCTGAACACCAATCCAGCCAAAAATCTTTGACCAACAATCTGTCCTGTCTGTAAGATGTCCTGGGATAATGATAGCACAAAACTTGTAAGAGTGGCCGAATAATGTCTGAGTCAACTTCAGGTTTGAGGGGAGGTTATTTTGTTTTCTTAGTTTTCTAGGCCTTATTGTTGTGTTAGGCTTTTCTTGGCCTTTTGAGAAAGAACTTAAATTTGGGTGGGCAAAGAATAGGAGAGTCCTGGAAGGACTTGGTGAGGGACAGAATATGATCAAAATACATTTAAATTTAAGATTTTTTTGAATAATAAAAATTTAATATAAATTTTTAAAATAATGAAAATTTATGAAGAAACAATGAGACATGACACAGTTTATATACTGTTAAGAAGAGTCAAGATAAGATAATCCTAATATTTTTATTATCTTAAGAGTTAAAATGAGAGAAATGTAGTAAATTGATAAAAATGACCGAAGTTCTCTCTACCATCAATCTGTTAGGAGAATACCAAAACATGTTAGCTATAGGTACAGTATAG
>PVIU01015829.1:0-46985 GCA_004026605.1 Ondatra zibethicus
CTCCTTCTCTGCTTCTTCCTTCCTTCCTTCCTTCCTTCCATTTTCCTTCCTTCCTTCCATTTTCCTTCCTTCCTTCCTTCCTTCCTTCCTTCCTTCCTTCCTTCCTTCCTTTCTCTTTAGTTTCTCTTGATAAGCTTTGTTCCTTGGCGATTTCACACGTGCATATAGTAGATTGTAATTACTCTCTACCTGTTCCCTGTACCCTCTCTCATTTCTCTCCCAACTTGATTGGCCTCCTTTATTATGAATCTCTTTCCCATTTTCCTGATATTTTGTTTTGTGTCTCACAAGTTTAGCTAAGACCATCTGTGTGACCTTCTCATAACTGGTACTATGCTGCTCTGTCTCCCAGAATTGGTTGTTGCCAATAGTTCACTAGTAGATAGGGTGAGGCATTGTGAGCCCTTCCACCATCTACAGCTGACTCTTAAGTGGACCTGACTTGAATGAGTTCTAGTGCCATTAGACATAGGAGCTAGGAGTTAAATTTGTCATGACTGTATTATGCGTACAAGGTGGCATTTAGAAGGCCTCTCCCTATCTTCTGACTCTTCCATTATTTCTGTTTCCTTTTCTTGTAATATTCCCTAAGCCTTCAGATGTGTACAGAAGTCTCATTTAGGGCTGAATACTCAACTGTCTCAGCATCTTGTGCAAATATGGGTTTCCTAGTCACTTACACACACTGTGAAGAAAGGCTTCTGACTAAAGCTGAGAACAAACCTTGTCTGTGAATACAAGTATACATATTTAGAGGACTATTTGATGCTATGTCAGTTTAGCAAAATAGTAGTGGTAGGTTCTTCTTTAGGGCCAAAGACTTTCTCAGTCGTAGGTTTTTGCCCATTTTTAGAGTACTAGGCACCAATTTCCTCTTGTGCAACAGGTCTGAAATCTAATGAGAACACAATTGGTTACCCCATAGCAGTCATGCCACTATTGCAACAGCAGCATGTCTTGCTTGACCAATTGGTTTTGTAGTTCCTCTGGGTTGGCATGTGTGTGAGTGGTGGGAGTGTTGCCTGCCAGAATTCATTCATTCTTTTATTCATTCATTCTTCCTTTCCTCTTTCATTCATTCATTCATCCTTCCTTCCTTTCTTTCTTCCTTTCCTTCCTGTTTGTTTGTCTTTATTCTTTCCTTCTTTTCCTTCCTTGCTCCCTTCTCTCTTTCCCTCTCTTCATTTTAAATTTATTTATATTTGTATTTCGGTCAGTTTTGTGCATGTATATAATGCTTTGTGATCATATTCAGCCTTTTGATCTTATTTTGTTCTCACTCCTATTCCTATTAACCCCTTTCTACCTCTTCTACATCCTCGCTAGTCTCCTCATTTTCATGTTGTGTGTGGAGGGTGGCTTGGATAGGTGTGTCTGTGTTTGTGCACACACAGTATTGTGAAATAGACATCACTGGGGTGTGTTTACGATTGCAATGGCTATGTCATATTTTTTGACTTTTACAATCTTTATGTTCCTTATTTTGGTCATGCAGAGAATTATAGATGTCTCATTTAGGGCTGAGGACTTGGAAGTCACTTATTCTCAAAACATTGACCAACCTACATTAGCCATTGCATCTTTGTAAAAAGAAAAATCTCTGTCCAAGTTGAAGAGCGGTACTAGTCTGTAAGTATAAACAGAGATGTTTAGAAGGCAGTTTCACTACATGTCCATTTAACAAAATATCAGTGATAAACACCTGCCAGGGCCTGTGTTCTTCCCATCTATAAGCTTTGACCTTTGACCTGGCACTGGAATTTTCATTTAAAAACCTATGGCTTCTGGAAGGATGCTATCCACCAATATAGGGCATTTCTGTTCAAAATCTTTTAAATTATATTTTTAGTAAGTTTATAAAGCAGCAAGTTTCTGTTTAATTTATTATAAGTTTTGTTAAACCTTCCAACTCTCTTTACTCCATCTTCCCTTCCCCATGCTCTTTTAAGCCTTCATTCTCCTAGTACTCCCCCTTCTAGTTTCACTTCACTTGTATCTCCTTTCAAGAACATACCCATCCCGTGGCTTCTTTCTTTCTTCATGGCTTCTATAGACAGTCATTATAATGTAAATACACATATAAAAATTCAAAGTTAGATCCACATATCCTTGGTCTTTTTGGTCTTGTGTGTGTGTGTCTAGTATTTCCCCAAACTGTCCAAGACCATGAATGCAGAAGAGCCACAAAGCACAGGTCAGTTTGAATGTGGACTAGTTTAGATGAGGTGCCAGAATTCTTCTTTCTGTTAGAGTTATTACAACAAGAATTAGTATAATAGCTAAGCCAAGGGAAAAGTCTAGAATAAATCTAACACATTCTCCTTGAGAGAGACTCACAAATAGAGCACTCTACTGCAGATGCTGCTGTAAGTGTTCCCGTCGTACTTTCTGTCAGAGAGACATAGTGCATCAGAACAGAAACCATCTTTACAGGATTTCACTTTACCATCATCTCAGTGGCCTATGTGACTGGCGCCAATATTTAAAATAATGCGCTAGTAAATCAGGTCAACATAATTTTTCTTCTGTTAGTTGTATTAACCAAGACCCTGTGAATTCCTGGGTATTAGGAGAAGAAATGTGCTGAAGTAACCGGTAGAAGAAATGGAATTGTAGCCATACTTTTACAGGATTTCCCTCCATCCTCTGAACCCCCTTGCACAAAATTCTTTCACCACACAGTGAACCACTGCATAGTTTACTCAAATTTATCACATAGTACTTGGGATACAAATCCACTCAGAAAAAGCAGAATTTTGTGGCGTATTTTTCCATGTCCCATGGTTATGGTGCTATTCTTGAATTAGGAGTTAGCAGGCAACCAAAATCTAGTTTTCAAGATATAATCTGTCATCTGAATCAAGACTCTCCACATTTTGTCCCACAACCTACCACAAACGCGTCCACAGCTATTAGATGCTGTAGCCTATGGCCCAAGTGTAAGGGCATCTTGTAGCAAAATTAGAAATTGTTGTAATCTCTTTCTTGCTTTGAGATCTGCTTTAAACTGCTAATCCCAGAGTCATTGGATGAATGTGTTTGAAGAGGATTCCCAAATTCAGTGCCCACTGAAATATTTACAAGCTCTTACTTGATATGCCTCTATTTCAGTAGGAATAATAGTGTTTACAACTCATCTCTTAATTTTGATGATAGGCTTAGGATAAGGGAATATCCTGGTTGACTCCAGACATTTAAATTTTAGATTTTTTAAAAAGAAAGCAAACTATCTTTTTTCATTTTATATACCAATTCTAGTTCCCACTCCCTCCCCTCCTCCCATTCCCTTCACTTAACCCCCTCACACCACGCCCCATCCACTCCTCAGAGATGGTAAAGCACATTGCTTTGCAGGAAGATCCAAGGCCCTCCCTACTATATCTAGGTTGAGCAAGGTATCCATCCAAAGAGAATAGGTTCCAAAATTTAGATTTTATGGAGATGAAAAGCTTATAGGTAGTGTATGTATTTAGTCTCAGAAAGTTTTCCTCTTAGAATTTCTTCTTTCTGAATCTTTCATTTTGTTAATGCTGCTACACTTTTATTATTATTACTATTATTGTGTGTATGTATGATGTGTGCACAGAAAGTGCATATGTGGAGGCCAGAGACAACCCTGTACATTCTATTTCCTCCATTCACCTCTAAATAGGTTCTAGGGATTAAACTCAGATAACTAGGCCCATGTGGCATGTGCTTTTATCTGCTGGGGCAGCTCACTGATCCCATCTCTCTTTTTATGCAAATCAAGATTTAAGGTATCATTATGGAAACATATTAACCTCAGTTTCAGGTTCCTTTCCTACAATATAAATTTCTGGAAAGTTTAATGTTTTTGTGTTCATAGTTTTTCTCTGATGCAGCACAATGATCTAAAATTTTGGTACAAAATACTTCTTTCTATTCTTGAAATGCCACTGATTTTTCTATCAGGTCTTTTATATTAGCACAAAAAAAATTTAATGCATGCATTATGCTTCTTATATAAGTCTGCCCTTTCAATTAAACCCAGAGCCTATAGCAAAATCTTCCTTGCAGATGTGAGAAAAGGACTTCTCTAATGCTTTCCTGGGAGTCTTGAGACTTTCACTGCTAAATCCTTAAGGTAGCCTGAGAGATTTTGATGTCATGGCATGCTTCTTTCCCACTCCCACGTGGAGGAATTTTTATTTATGTATATATGGTGAATGATATAAATCCAAAAATCCTGATGGCCAGTTCTTCTTCTTCTCCTCCTCCTCCCCTTTTTCCTCCTCCTCCTCCTTCTTCATTGTTGTTGTAGTGTTGGTTTTGATCCAGCAACAAAATGTGCAAACTCTGTGCCGAGATAGGTTATCTTGAGAACTGACCCCAAGGAGCCAAGGTGATAGAAAGCATAGAATAAGACAAAGAAAACCCAATAGAAAATTCAGCCTTGAGTTGATCACTACTGTGAATTGTGACCCCAGGTCATGGGGAGAATCCTGTGTGATGGGTTCACATTTGTCAACTTGAGAGCTAGAAGAGAAGAGTTTTCCCTTCCAGTGATAAAAATCTAACAGGTCTTTACTGTCTCATTCTTTCAGACTGACTTCTTTGAGGGGGCCACATCCTGGAGTTAGATTACAGCTGACGGAAGTTCTCGCTGTAGTAAAGAGATCGGTGAACTCTGGGCTAGAGGCTGTAAACTGTACATCAGAAGTGAATGCTCTTACTTTCATGAAATTTCCCACAAACTGGTCTTCTTACGTTCTTGTGTTTCTGCTGTGATAGAAAAAAATACTCTGAAAAAAAAAAACCAACTTGGAGAAAATTTACATTTGGCTCATTGTTCTAGGTTACAGTCCACCATGGCGCAAAATCTCAGTTGAAGAGCTTGAGGGAGTTCATCACATTTCATCCACATTCAAGAGAGAGTAATGAGATGTGTGAATGCTCATATTTGGCATGGTATTTCCATTTTGCACAGTCCAGAGTCCCCTGCTCAGGGAATAGTGCTCACTACACACACACACACACACACACACACACACACACACACACACTAGTTAAATCATGAGACTCAGTAATACCACTTCTGGAGTCACATGGTGGTGGGCCTCACGAAGTCTGAGCATGAGCCCCAGTGTAACTTCCTGAGCCTAACTTGAGTTGGCATGGGGCCTAGTGTAACTTCCTGAGCCTAGCTAGACTTTGAAGACCTGTCTCTGGCTACCCAACCTAGACCTGCCTCTGCCCAGCCACTGCTAGCATGGCAGAATATTATTGATCTTTGTTCCTTACTCCACCTCAACCCATCCTAAGCTTCTCTACCCCATCACAACCCTATATAAGTCCCTGCTTGATACCATTAAAGGAGATCCTGCTTTGACAGACTCCTGACTCTGGGTGTATTTCTCCCAGGTGGAGAAGGGGGGTGGGCGGCTGGGTTGTTTGACATTCACCATCCAGCTCAGCCCCAAGGAGAGTCTGCCCCGGCTCTTTCTGCCAGAGAACCCAGGAACATCGCATTCTTCACAACAGTCAAATTGTGGAACCAACCTACGTGTCATCAGTGGATGATTTCACAAACAAACAGCACTACAAGTACATGATGGGATAAAAACCTTTCAGTCTTAAAGGGGAAAGGATTCTTATATTGCTGAATAAAATGAGACAACTATGGAAATAAAAAATAAATTGAAGTACACATGGCCTCACATGTCAACACTGAAGAAGAGGAGCAGGGGAGGAGAGAAAGAAGGGGAGAAAGAGGAGGAAGAAGAGGAGAAAGAGGAAAATGAAAGGAAGGACCAATGTAGAGCACAGAACGATGATATCATTTCACTTTAACATCCCTGGAGCCCAATGGAACCTGTTTTTCTTTTCTAATAATTTTATAGATTGAAGCACAGAGGTTTAGAGAGTCATTTAGTTATCTATATATGTTTTCCCAAGTTAAAAAAGCAAAATTCTGTCTTATGAAACAGTTGGAATTTTAACTTCTGAATTCATGTACCATAAGCCATGGAAGGACGTTTTATCAATGCTGAAGCAGCACAAACATGAAATCATGCCATCACTGAGAAATCCTTGATCTTTCATGGACATAGACAATGTCCTATTATATCCATACTCACACAGAGAAGTCTATTGAAGCACCAAAATCTACAATGAGCATTTGCAATATGGTTTTGCTTATCACAGGTTTGTTCACCTAAAGTTATCGTGTGTTTATTGACAAGACGCAGTTTTTAGCAGTGTGGGTTATTACCAAAACATATTCATATTAAAATGAAAGTTATTTATTATTTGTATCCTGGCTAGTAGGCAAGCTGACTTCCTGTGTGTTATGACATGTTCACAGGAACAAGCCATGATGCAGAGATAACTTAGGTTCCCACAACAGGTAGGTGAGGTAAAGGACTGACATCTACATTGTAGGTTATTCTCCCAGTTCTTCCTGTGTGATAGAGGAATGTCAACAGGAAGAATGAAGGTGAGACAAAGGACTTTTGTTTCGAGGATAGTTGCCTTCCTTAAGGATACTACTTTCATGTAAGTAAATTTATCTCACCCTCATCTCCATTTCTCTCATACCAACTTCCCACTTTGTTCAGCCACTAATAAAAGCATCGTCCTCATTTCTAACTTTCAACACTTGCTTGCTATTTTTTACCAGCCTGTGGTTACCTATGGAAGACATTTTATGGCCTGAAAATGCCTGGCTTAAGAAGCTTCCCCCTCCCCAAATATGCAAAACCAATGGTAACATATGGCCCTATATTTTTTCCTTTCTTGCCAGTTCACTAAAATAAATTTACTTTCAATTTACATATTCTTGTCTACATTTCAAAGATTTAAATATATTTGTAAGGTCTGTCCTGTCTATCTTTTTCTAAGATTATGCAACAGCTTTGCATGCTGTTTAGGAAATAATAGGAACTTTTATGATTTTCAGAATCTTTCATTTCCTAAGAAATTTAGCAACACTTAGGTGATCAGAATGAGAAAGGCCAGGATGTCCGAAGAAATATAAGATGTAACGTTATTGTTTCGATAAGCTAGATCTGAAAAAACAGCTACTGTGTATAAAGCTTGAAATAAGGACTTTACTAGATAGACACACACTATGTAATTCTATATGGATCCTAAACAAAGGTCAACTTTAAGTAACTTACCACTATACAGAGAGTCATCATTGATCACTGAATGAACTAGAGTAGAAATAATGTATTTTTTATTCTATAGTCAAAGGCAAGATTACTCTGATCTTTTCTGAGAGGGCCTGGAAGGCACTAAGAGAATATCTCAAAGCACTGTTTTCCTTCTTCCAAAGTCTAGCTTCAAGCATTCTTGAGGTTTTTTTTGTCTACAGGATGTTAAATGTTAAAGGAATGCTCCTGTTGACAGATAGTACCACATACTTTTGAGAAACCTTCCCAAACAGATGAGGAAGGGATGCTGGGCCTGTGGCAGTTGCTTAGCTTCTCACTCTCATGTGGAAAACAGAGCTGTGGTTTGCTCTTTATAGACACGATTCTGCTGGATCATCAATTTCCTTATCACATGACTAAACACTCCTTAATCATTCGTAATAGATCATGTATGTGGGGTACATAAAATCCAAAGAACCTTCCCTTTGTCTTAAGGGTCGTGTGGTAGGTGGAGATAGGGACTTTTATGATGTCAAACGTATAGTGAAACAATAAGAAAACTTTAAGAACAACAGTTTCAACTGGAAGTACGTTTATCATCCAGTGACCACTGGATAATCTTTAGACGATCTTAATAACAAAATGATGAATTAGTAATGAAAGTAAGTGATCATCTAAAAATTTAAGGCTCCAAAGAAAATTTTGGTTGCCACAACTGACTAAAGGGACTTTTGCAACAAAAACAACAAAACCTTGGGCTAGCTGAAGATTTTTGTCAGACACTATTTTCTTGTCACAAACACTAATGCTACAATGTAACAGTTGTTATATTGGCTATGAGCAATGGCACTTCCTATTGTGTACCATATTGGGAGTGTAGCCCACTCCCTTCTGTGCTGAGCCCCACTTCATCTCCATAGTATCCCTCCATGTCTCTCTATCCCACTCCATTATATCTTATTCCTGACCTAATCTCAGAACACTGTGTTACATCTTGGCTTCCTCTGATGGACAATGCTGAAAGACAGTTAAATCTTTAGGCTGAAAAATGTTGTCAAATAATGCAATATACCCAAACTATGGATGTAGCCAAGCAGGAGGAGTCCTTAATATAATTTCCTTACAATGCTCAGGTGATTTCTGACTTCCTCATTCACAGGACTTCACAGTTTAGGCTGGGAATCCTACTTCAGAGGGATAAATAATGGTTCTGAAAATTGGCTGCAAACATATCGGTACAGTTCTTACAAAGTAATTGCTGAATATAATTAGTAATGAAAATGAATGATCATCTAAAAAGTGAATGAACACAGTACAGCATTAGTTAACTCAGTTTTGACATAATGGAATAGATTGTATGTAACGTCTCAAAGAAAAGTAGGCCACGGTTTCTTCTTTAAATTTTCTGAGAGGCAGATCGTTCTTTAATCAGTAAGAGCTACTGGAGGGAGAATTATACCAGGAAGGTAGAATTAATCCACAGTAGAAGAGTTACAGGGCTGGATGGTGGCCTAAAATTGTGAGAAAAGTTTTGCATTTAAATTATGTTCAGAGAAATGGAAAGACAAGGTTACAGCTGAAGTAAGGGAGATGTTTGTGTGTTCAGTCATGAAGACTTTAAAACAGTATAATTAAGCTTGGATCTCAAAGACAGCAGTGTCTGATTGTCGGGAAGAATCATATTGTGAAAGATGGAGCAGATGTTCATGCTTGTGAGATATGACAACGGCAATGTCTGATTTTGAAAGATCAATACTTTATGATTATGGAGTTTGATGTTTTTAATTTGATATGGGAAACTCTCTTACGTGGTTTGATGCTCTTTGCTTCTCTTGGAAAACAAATTAAACTTACAATATTATTCATTTTATACAGGGAGGCATTAAAATGACTACTGCCTAATAAAACTTTCTAGGTGTTATCTTTAGATTATGCCATGAAAATTCTAAGAGAAAGAATAATGTAAGATATGGTCGATTTTGCATTGAAAATTCCTCTTCAAGGATAGTCTCGCCTCTTCAGTGGCAAATCACACATTTTCCCCAATTCCAAGTTAGGATGTGCCACCTATGTTAAAGTCTCTTGATTACATCCAGCTCCATCCAAGCAGACTCCCTCAAGAACGGAAGGCAGCACATGCATAGTAACCAGTGAAATAATTTTGCTTTTAATTTCACTTTAAAATTTCCATAAGCTTCTTTTTGTAATTGCTTACTTAAAACAAATGAGCCCAGCCAATTTGCCAGAGGAGACAAGAAATGCTTCATGTCCTGAGGACTTTCTGTCTTCCACAGAGAGTTGAAATTTGGCATCACACAGCCCCACCAGGGCCAAGAAATTAAAGGATTTTCTATTTGAACAGCTAGCTGCTTTTGGGGATGTTAGCCTAATAGGAATGTGTGTACAGTCAATATGACCTAAGACTGATAGCAAATTGGTGCCAGAGAAGTCACTCAGAAATTGCTGCAGCTGCTGTGTTTCTGATGGAAAATAAATAACAAATAGTCAATATGCCTTTCCCCCAGAAGATCAGCTGTCCTGATCAATGATGTAGAAGAGCTGCCTCGCCAAGCCAAGTTGAATGTGACAGTCTACATTGATGTCACATACATTGATGTACTTGTTAGTCTAATTTGTGGTAGGAGAGCTTAATTCTCCCATCTTGACTTTGCTAGATATTGTTTTAATCTGACACCAAAATGATGTGCCATTTGGGGAGTGATGGTGTGTATCTTTTATGTATTTTCTCATCCTTGGTATTTCCTGAATTGAACCACAAGATAGTCTGCAGAGGGAAGACACATGACTCCCTTGCCCTCCCTCTCCCTCCCCCTTTCCTCTAAACCGGCAAGGAAAACATTTTGCATAAACAAATTCCCAATCATAGCTAATCATATGAAAGCTGACAAAAGTATGTTATTCCTGCTCTATGAAAATACTAATCAAAGTAGCTTGTCAATTGTTAAAGTTAATGATTCAGATATGCAACACTCTGACTAAATTTTAGTTGGTAATTACATAATTATGTACAGGTTAACACAATCAAACATAGCAGTTACCGCCTCCTCGGTCTCTAAATCATTTGAGGGCACCCCTGTCTCATTCTGGAAATGATTGCCTGTCTCACTGTGTCTGAGATGCAGGTATGGTTCAAATCTTTCTTTTAGGAGGGTGTCAATGCATCTGAACTATACTCCCCAGATTTTCAACATAGCAGCAGCAGCAACAACAACAGGAAAAGGAGAATATTTGTCTGCTAGGGTTCAACCATGGCAAACAACATTTACAAGTTTCAATCCTTTCTTTGGGATTGGCTGTTTATTATTAGGGGCAAGATGATTTGTTCTAATTCATGGTGCCAATTTTCTCCATTTTAAACTTTGGAAAATGCAATATCTAATATATATTTAAGATATTTCTGAACAATTTCCTGCAAAATAAAGTTTGGGAAAGCTAATCTTTTTTTATTGATTTCTATTATCCCTCAAAACTATGTTTCAATTAGAAAAATAAAGTCTCCTGAGGGATAATTTAAATTATTTTCTAGTGCAATGGATTGAAATCCTGAAATTTTTTTGGACTTTCAAATATATATAATACTTTATTTTAATTTTAAGTTTCCTGTTTCAAATCCAAAATATGGAGATGAATAGAAAGTAACCTGATCTTTCTAATCTCCTTTCTCTCCTTTCCCAGTAACTTCTCATCCCCTCCCCCCAGGTATTGCATTTAATTATGTCTCAGAAGTCATAAGATATTTGGGGGTGTTAAAAGTGACAAAATGTACAGAAAGAATTCACAGTATAATTATAAGAAACAAATAGTTAAGGAAGTATGACTACATGAACATAAAATTATGACCGTCGAGGCAAGAGCCCTTAACTTTGTAATTAGGAAGAAGAGTAACTGGTTAGGTCACAAAAAAGAAATCCCTGAAATTGAATCAGAAAATTCAGGCAGAAATTTTTCTTCCTCTTCTCTCTCTCCCTCCATCTACCCTCCACTTGTGTGAGTAAGAGAAAGAAGGTCTTGCAAGCGGAGTGAAGAGGCTATGCAGTGAGGATGTCTGAGAGCCTTCTGGTGTGTGTGGAGAACTTTGGCATATATAGAACTTTTGTGTAGGAGGACAAAGAATACCTTTGGGAAAATCTATTATGGGGACTAATACCTCTGGGACTTCAACATAATGATTTTTTCCATCTCATGTGAACATATGAAATTAATAAGCAATGGTTATTTTGTATAATTCAAGATGTGTCAACATTTTATTCTTTCCAAAAGATAAAGTTAGGGTAACATCTGTTACGTCTGTAAATTGCACTTAAACCATTTTTTTCATGCTTCCTTTTCCTTTTATTCCTAGAAAAAAATTACCAATAAACCTGTCCTATTTTAAAATTTAAATGACTTGAAGCCTTTTGATTGGGTATGTCTTTGGACCTATAAGTACCATTCTATCAAAGAAATAAAAATTATCAGGTAGCCTGTCCTAGTGTTAGAAATCAAGATCTAAGACAGAAAAATATGCTTATACATATGCATAACTATATAACTATAATATAAAACTATATATATATATATTTGAATTCATCCAGGAATAACAAAGGTTGAAGGGAAAGAAGTGAGGGAGGAAGGAAGAGAGAAAAGGGAACTGTAGTGTGCTATTTTATTGAAATAACTCCAGTTTCAAAGACAGGCCAGTGCTGGGGTTTTGAATCTTTGATACCATGTCTGAAAACGGGAGGGAAGAAGAAGGATTTATTCCCAGGATCCTTGTATTTTCTGATCAAAGTTTGCCCCAGACCACTAACTCACCTACTTCTTTGATGTGTATTATCAGCACAAGGATTATAGATTCATTTCATAGACCAGTGGTCCTCAACCTTTCTAATGCTGTGACCCCTTAACACAGTTTCTCAAGCCATAGTTACCCACAACCACTGCATTATTTTTGTTGCTACTTCATCACTGTAACTTTGTTATTGTTATGAATCATAATGTAAACAATTAATTCAGGAGATCTGCTACGCAACTCCTGTGAAAAGTCCATTCAACCCTCAGAGGGGTCATGGCTCACAGGTTGATAACCACTGCCGAAGGCTGTTTCTCTGAGAACATCAAGCATCATAAAGACAATGAATGGAGGAAAGAGAGTCTTCTAAAAGAGAAAGACTATCCTGCAGTGTTTTATTCTTTTATCCAAAAAAATATTATGCTGAAAGTTTTCATGGTGAGGAAATATTGTTTTTTTACCCTTGGATGATACATTCGTGTGCTTACTGTAAGTGTTCTAAAATTTCTAGGTCAGATTTGGTCCTCATAGTGTACTTGTAGTTTAAGACAGACTTGGGAGAAGGCAAGTCCCCTTAGCAGACCTAGTGATCACTAGGAATGTTGGGATGAAGATGTGCGTGCCTCTATGTGTCCTCATGAGGAGCTCATGCCCCGTGTGATCACTGATAAGAGGAACACTTATTGTATCTCATTTTTCTCTGCTTACAGAGACTCTCTGTACCGCACCATCACAATATCGTCTCTTTTAAAATTTATGTATATACATACAACAACTTAACTGCTAACGTTTTCATAGATATTAGAAAATAGGGTGTGCTTTCAACACTGTTGGATGAGTTGCTTCCGGGCACAAATACTGCAATGTAGGGAGTCACTCCCAAGTAGAAAAGATTGGTGGCAAATCATCTAAACTGAATTTGAGATTAAGGGAAACAGCTTCTATGCTGAATATGACTTTTTAAAATTAATACACATATGAAACATATATTTGCATGTCACTTTTTACTAATACTTAACTTTGATCTCACAGTGCAAAAACATAAATTTCTCATTTTAAAATGACATGTAAAGGTTTTTTTCCCCCCTTAGTTTTGGAAGGCAAGATTGAAAGAAATACCAATTCCTATGCACAAGTGTGTTTTTAATCTCTTTCTAATTTCTGCTTCAGTCAAACCTGAAACATTGATCTATTGTCCTCCTTTGCATTACACTGAGCTCATTGGCTGATCTGCCCATAAATGCTAATATTTCTGTGACACGCAGAGCCTGGTTCCTGCAGCTCTTGCTCCAGGCACCACCTTGTTATTCTTTTCAGCTCCTTATTAGAGAAAAGACACTGGCCTCTTACTTAGGTCTCTCATCCATTTAGAACCCGAGAAAGGGCAGCTCATCTCAAGGCTTCAGCATGCCTGCTGTGTTTCTAAATCATCATATTCTTACCCTTCTCAGAATAGAAATTCAGAGACAGAGTGCCCCTCTCTCTGCTCCTGTTCCCGAGTTACCAGACTTGTGCTAGTTTAACTCCATTTAAAAGATGTCCACCTTCCCACTGTTTCTGCTAATCCAGAGAAGTCCTCCTACTATTAATCTTTTCATTCCTGCCATGCCTCTTCTTTAGTTTCCTGGGCTGATAGCTATTAATTAGCACTGCATAGGAAACATAGTTGAAATCCTATATTTCCCACATACTTTTAGGAGCCCTGATTTGATTCACCCCACCACCCCTAGTTTTAAATAGTAGGTCTTTGGGTGGTCACACTTTTGTTTCTCATATTCGGATGGGTTTTGAAAATGGAGTGTCAGAATTGTTTTTAAATGTGGCATTTGGTCACAGCAACAGATCCTGATTGTTTATTAGTGAAAAATCTATCTGAAGGTGCTCACCTTCCAATGCTTGAAACATCATTCTTGGACCTGAATTTAGGGTATTTCCAAACAAATTCAAACCAAACACAATTTTCACAGACGGCACCAAATTTCACAGTCTCTTTTCTTTTCCTCCTCGTGTGGGCTTGATTTATATAAAGATTCTCCTTTGATGAATGACCCTGGATGAGAATCCTTCTACCGGTCAACATCCATGATTCAGAGTAGGTTTGAAGGCAGGGTCAAAAGGGCTGGGCAGTGTGTGAAATGAAAACATCGGTGTGAGCAGGTAGAGTTTTGCAGTGTGCGTGCTCTACTGGAAGCCAAGCTGCACACTACAAAGAAAAACACCAGGAAAGGAGGTAGAAGCAGTTTCATAAAAAAGTCTTTGAACAGCAGGAAAGTGAAATGTTTATTGTGAAGAACTCCAAAGGCATCCATGGGGATTCTATGTTATTTCTAAAATCAACATAATCTCTAATTTATGAATGAACAGTAAGGTAAAGGCAAATGCAGAAACTGGACCAGAGAAAGCTTCATATTTGCGTTCAAAGGAAAGTGCAGCCCTGGGGATGACTGCTCTGAATTGTTAATTGTGTTACATGTTCATCTGTACATAGATTTCTTTCTCATTCTCCAAAAGGGTGGGCTCGTTGGAGAGGAAGCCAAATTCTCAGCCTTTGCTTGAGATTTTTAAAAGATATATACTCCATTTCAAAAAGAATGTTTTTTTATAAAAAGCTAGAGCTTCAAATTCTAACAGTGTTCATTTTTGTATGAAAAAAACACAGATCCAGGGTATGGGAAAATATTAAAATTGTGCACAGAATTATCCTCACCAGTGTCATTTATATAATCATTGTGTTTGTACTTATGACTAGTAGCACCATTTGGTCACCAGATTTCTCCAGCTCATAAATACACAGAAAGAAGGGCTGAAGCGATGGCTCAGTGGTTGTTAGGATTTGTGGTTTCACAGAGGACCAAACTCAGTTCCTAGTACCTGTATGGTGACTGACAGCTGCCTGTAGCTCCAATTCCAGGGGATCTGATACCCTTTCCTGACCTCCGTGGATGCCAGGCACACACAGGGTATACAAACACACATGTAGATACACAAATGTATATGTAGGCAACATATACACACATAAAATAAAACAAATAAATCTAAGATAATTTTAGAAGCACAGGTGACTGGCTACAGATAGCTTTCTTTAGCATAGATGAAAAGTGAGAAACAAAATGCTCTTAGAAGACATGTATTTAAATGAGTAAGTTAGACTCTGACAGCCACATAACAATCTTTAATTAGGGCATCATTTAATAAACGTCTGTGGGATGGTTATTTTCCTGGGGTAACAGGTGCCAGAATGACCTCTTACTAGCTATATTCTTATCAGTTATGGAAGAGAGGGGAGCAGAGAGGTATTCCTGGGTAGCTTTCCCCTCTAGCCTTCACCTTTTCCTTGTATTCTGTCAGCCTGGCCTTCATGTTACTTGTTTATTTAAATTCTTCACAGTGAACATTGACACAGAGTATATTTTCCTGACTCCACCACATGTTTTTCCTCATTCAACACTGGGAGAAATGGATGTTCATATTCTGGAGTGACTCCCTCAGCTATACTGCACATCACAATAATGTCTGTATGTTTTGTTCCCTCATCCTTAGTTAGGATTTTTGTTGTTGGGCTAAAATGCTGTGACCAAAAGCAGCTTGAAGAGGATAGGAAGTAGCCCATCACCGAGGGAAATCAGAACTGGAACCAAAGCAGAAACCATGGAGAAACACTGCTTACCGATCTGCTTCTCCTGATTTGCTTATTTTATTTTCTTATATGCCCTGGCACTACCTGCCAATAGGTGGTATTGCCCACCATGGTCTGGACCGTCCTACATTAATCATTAATCAAGAAAATGCCTCTATTGGCTTACCTAGAGGCTAATCTCACAGAGGTGTTCTCTCAATTGGGATTACCTTCTCTCAGATGATCCTAATATAATGCCTTATTACCCACGATATAATTTTATCTTTTGAAAATCAGCTCAGAACCTCATGTGTCCTGCAGCTATGTATATAATACTAAGACCCATGGGTCACACATGTTTTCATACTAGTTCTGTTTTCATGTTGTTCATGTCTCATTGTAAACACTGGGGAGCAAGTTCTAGGCCTTGTTCGTTTGCACACCAGCATTTAGCTCTGTGTCCATACACTTGATTACAAGTAGAAAATATTGCAGGGAGAGTAAATGGACAACCTGGAAATTGCAATTGATACAACTATAAAGTCTTTCAACCCCAGTGACTTTGGAAAATAGATTTCAATTCAAAAGGACCAGATATGGCTTGTTAGATATTTCTAACGTGAATTTGGAAGAGTTCCCTTTAGAATAAAAACGTTTACTCAAATCCAGCACCACCTCAGTTGTCACTGACAGGGATTGTGAGCTGGCCTGGAAGAGCCAAGGCCCGAACCATTGGCGTTATTTGATATTTAAAAAAACTTAATCAATGACAAATAAATACATCGGCTATTTTCTTATTTTTGACTTAGTTGAGTGTTCTAAGGATGGAGTCATTAAATTATAAAAGATCGGTACTCCAAAGTATAACCTGCAGAGAACTGAAGCAGAATCTCTCTCCTGTGTCAGGAGATGGAAGCAGGAGGCAGGGTAGGAGAAAGCAGCACCAGCGAGGACCTTCACTTTCAGCACCTAGTGTAGGGCTTGATACTTGGGAGATGCTCAGTATAGTTTTGTTGAATAATTGAATGACTGAGTGAGTGAGCCAGCCAGGCAGACAGAAGGAGGGAAATATAGAGATGCTATATTTGGGTGAGTTTCAGGAGAAGATCACAAAATGAAAAGTGGTTTTGTCTGATCACAAATAAAAGGCAGAGAAGTGTATGAAATAGTAGCAGAAGAACAGAACAATCCTACACTTTCATTTAAAGCTTTGTGTGCATGTCATTTGCTGTAAAGTCACCAGTTTTAAATCTGCATTTTGATGGAATTTCATTCAATTTAGAACTTTTCAATAAAAACCACCATCTAATTCTTGAATATTTTCATAATTTTGGCAAGCTCCCTCTTACCTATTTCTGGCTATCCTTTCTCCTATCATCAGCTTTGGGCAAGCAGAGAGTGTCCTCTGCATCTATAACTTCACCTTGCCAAGAAAGCCAGGCAAATTTTACCATAATACTTTAGACTTTTGCGTGTAGCTTTTTGATTGACTGAGTGACTCATTCTACTTCTGTTGCTGACAGGCATTTGAACCATGCTCTTACCTCTAAATAATTTTAATCACATAGTGTTGTGTTTGGAAGGTGAAATTTATCCTACAGGCTCATATGTTTAAACACATTGTCACCAGCAGGACCGTCTGTGTTGGGAGGTTACAGAATCACGTGGACATGGACCCTAACTAGCAGAACTAGGTGGCAGGGGCCCCTTCTTAAAAATCTTGATGCTGGTTATTTACTCGGGAGGTAGTCCAAGCTCTGGGCTTCCTCATAAGCACATGCGTAAATAACCATTGTGGTTATCTCCTGTGACGACAGGCAGAGCAGCCACTGTTACCATGCCTTCCCTACCACAGACACAGCAGCCATGACTACCATGTACTCTTTGCCAAGCAGGACAGATATCCAATGATGTCACAAACCACAATAAACTTCTCATAAGTGATCAAGCATTTGTTCACAGCAAGAACACCAATATACATGGTAATATAGTATAAATTATATTAAATTTTAATTACTTTTATGGGGAAGGCACATCATTACTCTTCTCTGTGCTTACATGTTCAACTATAACAGTTTTATCAATCACAAGTGCTAATTTCCCTGTGGTGCTGAAAGGAAAAGGTGGCCATGTTTTATTGCTAGAAAAAGTTTGCTTTGAAATTTTATGATAATGTCTTTATTCCCACCAAAAAGAGTCCAGTGAAGTTGCTGTTGAACATTCAGTGTACAGCGTAGGACAGATTTGAACCAATGGCCAACTTTTAGACTGCTAAGATGTTAGGTGGCTCATAGCTCTGAAGCCCAGACACAGCTCTGCAAGTCTATATTTTCGAGGCTTGGAAATATCTTAGTGATAAGAAAATAAAAATGTTGACAGACCAAAATGGCAAAGGCTTCCTGGGTTTTGCTTTGAGAGTTGGTTCTTGAATTCCACGTCCTAGATGTACAGTAGCAGACAGAAGGGCTAACGGTTAAAAACAAAGCCGAAGAAACAAATGAAGGCAAGCACTTGGTACTTCCACTCTGAGAATTTCCTACTTATTTTAAAAGATTTACTTATGTGCATGTGTGTTTTGTTCGCATGTTACACCAAATGTTTGCCTGGTGCCTGCAGAACCCAGAAGAGGATATCAGATGGCCTGGAACTGGATTTACAGTTGTTAGCCACCTTGAAGGAGCTGGGAACCAAACTCGGGTCCTCTGTAAGAGCTGCAAAAAAGTGCTTTCAACGAACTCCTTAGCCCCTCTGGGATCTTTGAAAATTTTAATTTATTCTTTGAAAATTTCTTACATGTATACAATGTATTTAGATCATACTCATCTCCCACACTCCAATCATCCCTGATTCCCCTCCACACATCTTTCTGTTTTTAAAATAAAAAAAAAAGATCACAATGTGTCCAATTAGTGGGACCCATGTACACATGGGTATGGGCCATGCACCTGAGCATGCAACATACCAGGAGCCACACCCTAAAGTAAACTAGCAACCATCAACTTTAAATAGCCAATCCCCATTCATGTTGAAATGTTGATTGGTTTAATCTTGTGCAAGCCTTGCACAGGCAGCAACAGCTGCTAGACGTTCATGAACACAAAGGTTTTCTTAGGTCAAGAATATCCTGTTTTACTTCAGTCCTCCCTGCATGCTAGCCCCGAAAATCTTTCTGGCCCCCTCTTCTGTGATGCTCTTTGAACCTTGCAGGGAAAGGGGTGTGATGGAGAAGTCCTGTTTATAGATGGGCATTCCACAGACTCTCATTCTCTGCACTCTGACCAGTTGTGAATATTTTCATGGCTACCTGCACCTTTCATTTTTAGAAAACTCCTCTACAGCAGGTAGGAGAGAGATGGCTGAGAGTGGAGGTGTGAGCTGGTCAGTTCACACCTCATGGTGACCAGGAAAACTGAGAGTACCATTTGTCTCCTCCATAGCAGATTCCATCCAAAGATCTGTCACATGCTGGCTTTTCTCAGAAGGTGTGTTTGATTTTGTAGCTGTTGTGCTTGCCTTCCATTTCTCCTCTGAGAAATACATGAAATCTGCATGACAAAGCTTCTGCGGGGGTAGGGTACATTTTTGCAGAGACACAGATTTCTTCTTAACAAGTTAGGAATGATGCCCTTCATCTCCAAAATACTGTAAGGTGACTCAGCCAGCGAGAAGCAGGGAATCACCACTGTACAAAATAGAATTCTTTTATGTAAAAACAAAATGGACCAAAATATGCAAAACAAAGCCTTTGCTATTTGTAAATTTATGGATCTAGAGTCAGAATAGACACAATGATTTGTTGTAACTATAGAAAGTAATAGAGAAGTATTATGTTCGTTCCTTCTAAATATTCTGCCTCTTTGCCTAAACCTTTGCTGTATTTAGAACAGTGACTCCGAATATTTTCAATGGTCTGAACACTCTAGGGCCACAGGAAAGATAAATCTATTGTTTCTTAAAGAAACACCGTGAAAGATACTTTTAGTATCTATTTCTCAGGTAAATTTTATGACTACAAAATCACTTTTAGTTACTTAAGAAGAAAAAAATAGGCTAACCAATCTTAAAATTACAACTACATATCCAGTGAATGACCACATCTAGTCAGTCCAGGCTTGACCATTGGTATGAGTAAGGAATGAAGATGGTGTGGTTAAATATAACCACAAGAACAGAGGTGACCAATTCATAAAGGAAGCATAAATGCTTCATAACTCAAGAAAGAGGTTTATTGTATGAGATCAGGCACATTCAGGTGGTGTGATCATAGACAAGAATGGAATTTCTTAGAATGGAAGGGCCTCAAGATCGTGAAGGAGCCTCCTTGAGGTGCGGATAGAGCACTAAACAGACACAACACAAATGGAGATCTAATCCTGACAAGCCCTTAAAGGAAGGGGAAACTCCCCTGTAAAGCCTGGAGGGGAACATAGTGATTGCATGTATTATAGATGCTGGGTTGCTTGGTTCTGATTGTGCTGCAAAATTTATTTTAAAAAGATTAAGTTAAGAACATAAAGTGGATATAAAGTGAGTTTGTCCCTTCTTCCTTCCTTTCCATCCCTCCCTCATTCTCTCTCTCTCTCTCTCTCTCTCTCTCTCTCTCTCTCTCTCTCTCTCTCTCTCTCTCTCTCTCTCTCTCTTCCTTTGATTCAGATTCCCCCTCTGTAACTCAGGCTGGCTTCAGTCACATTTTTGGACAAGGGCATAAAGAAGAAGCCATGCTCTTCTCAAAAATAACACAAGAACAGTCTCTAGGCCACATACTAACACATTTTTCTCCTCTTGAGCTAGACTCTCACAGTTCAAATCACCCTCAGCACCACTGTCTTTTATGATCCTGCTAGCATGGCCAATTAAACCCCACTTAAAGTACACAATAGCTTTTCTAGTTCAAAGTCCCAAAGTGTTCCATATTTCAAATGAAAATATGTTTCAGTTTATCACAATACCCCAATTGCTGGAACCAACTTCTTTATTAGTTAGTGTGGTTATATTTGTTTGTAATCGAACAAATAAAACTTGCCTGAAGATCAGAATGCAGAGCTAAGCCACTAGTTAGCCATAGAGGCCAGGCGGTGGTAGCACACATCTTTAATTCCAGCACTCTGCAGAGGCAGAGGCAGAGGGATCTCTATGAGATCAAGGCCATCCTGGGCTAAAGTAGATTGATACAATCTCACAGAAACAGAGCCAGGAGGTGGTGGATCACACCTTTAATCCCAGTATTTGGGAGTCACATGCCTTTAATACCAGAACGAAGGAGGTGGAGACAGGAAGGGATATGGCTGAGCAGGGAGAGGAAGATAAAGCCAGAGGAGACAAGAAGGGAGCACAAGGCATTCAGTTTGAAGATTTGTAGACACAGGATACCCCATTCAATCTGAGGACTTGTAGAGACAGGATCTTGCCCCATTTTAACTAGTATTTGGTAGAGGTAAAAGGTCTCTCTAGTGGCTGGCTCATTTACTTCTCCGATCTTTCAGCATTTGCCCTGATATCTGAATCTGAGTTTTTATTTTTAAGACCAATTAGATTTGCACTACAAGCTAGGATTTCTATTGCTGTGAAGAGACACCATGAACATTTCATTGGGGATGGCTTATAGATTCAGAGGTTTAGTTCACTGTATCATGGCTGGAAGCAGGCAGACATGGTATTGCATTTCTACATTTGATCAGCAGGTAGCAGGAAGTGTGAGACATTGGTCCTGGCTTGAGCATTTGAAACCCCACAACCCACTCCTAGTGACACACTTCTCCAACACTGCTACACCTACTCCAACAAGGCCATGCATATTAATGCCAAACATTCAAATATATGAGCCTGTTGGGGCCAATCTTATTCAAACTGCCACAAGGAGCTTCATTAAGTATAAGAATAAGAAAGAGAGAGAGAGAGAGAGAGAGAGAGAGAGAGAGAGAGAGAGAGAGAGAGAGAGAAACTGGGAGAAAGGAGAAAGGAAGTGGGGGGACTTCTCCTGAGATATAATTTAAATATGAAATATCTATATTAAAATAGACATATATATTTACTATTTGTCTCACCACTGTGGCAATTTACCAGACAGAAAGACTAAAGGAAGCATGATTTATTTTGAAGCATGGTTTCAGAGAGTTCTGTCATCATGGCAGGGTGAGTGTGTGATAGAACAGAGTAGCTCACGTAATGGTGGCAGGAAGCAGAGGAAAGGGAATTTTGTTCTGCCCAGGTCCTCAGACCATGGAGAGGGATGTTCACATCCAGGGTAGGTCTTCCTTCCTCACTGAGTCTTCTCTGGAAAACCCTCACAGACAATACCCTCAGCTGTGCCTTGCCAGTCTCCTAGATGCTTCTAAATCCAGTAAATATGACAATGAAGACAAACCATCACCATCTTGGGTCTGAAGATGGTCTTGCTGACAGGTTTAAACTTCGAAATATGATCCTAGAAATCACTAAGGAGCCCTTTGTAGGTTACTCCCTGGAAGCGTTCCAGCATTTTTTCGGGGGAAA
The DNA here is from genome assembly GCA_004026605.1 of Ondatra zibethicus. Classification (NCBI taxonomy): domain Eukaryota; kingdom Metazoa; phylum Chordata; class Mammalia; order Rodentia; family Cricetidae; genus Ondatra; species Ondatra zibethicus. The sequence goes on from PVIU01015829.1 coordinate 22,016, forward strand.
CATGCTGTAAGTTTTATAAAACTGAAAAGTGGCCAGAAAAGAGATTACTGTCCCCATTTTACAGATAGGGAAAATGGACTCAAAGAGATTTAATGAGGAACTAGAGGTCACATTATATTCAGCAGCAATATTGGGATTAGAACCCTGCTCTGCTGGGTTTTCAACCCCATAGTCTATCCGCTGTTCACTGTTGGAGAGCCTGGAAGGTTATCACAATACAAAGGATGATAATTCAGCTGTAGATTGATTAACCCAAGGGGGAATCCAATCAACATTAGTGGAGAGCTGGGAGCAGCACTTTTCTTCCTACATTGATGTTTTTACCAGGACAGCACAATATCTCCCATCTGGATCAGAATCAGCATTCCAAATACCAGAACGAGCTAAATTACTCTTTCCTTTCTGTCGTCGCATCTGTCTTTTGGGGGTGGTTATATATGCCGCTAACATTTTTAGCTGGCAGCTTGGAGTAAATCTCTTTATTGTTCTGCTTTTTGTGGGCAGTCCCAGCACCTCTCTGGATGTGCGTTGGTGGAGGATAAATCTAATAAAAGAGTAAATACTCACATGACTCAAAATGAAAGTGCTAATGCAAACTCAAAGGCAGTCGAGAATTTCTGGAGGTCATTTGCCATTCAGGAGGGTAAATATGCTGGCAAAAATTCCTCCTTTGAGTGGAATGCTGGCTCATATTCAGGAAATGGCATTTTAAGTGTGGCCTTGCTGACTTGAACTGAGAACTTGTTTTACTTAATCCTGAGGGAATCAAGATACAGGTAAAAACCAGGGACATAATTTTTTTTCCTATAAGAATATGAAATACATGTGTTCCTTTTGTTTTTATAATGGTTCCAATGAAAAGCTATCAATCAATTACAAATCTATTTTATTTTGCCGTGATGCCCTTTAATTTTTTCCATATTCACATTTCTTTGTGAGGGCATAAAGCTGAGTAATAATTTTGTGTTAATTGGAATGCACACAATGCACTTAGAAGAACCCTCTGTGTTTTCCAGTCGTTATTACATCATTTTTCTTCACTAACTGTAAAGGACGCCACTTTCCTCCTCTTATATTTGAAAGTACTGTATAGTCTACATTTTTTAATTTGTTATTGCGCCTGATTCTTACACTGCCCTACAAGGTAGAGCTTATGTGACGTCATTTCCCATTGTGAACTCAGGGGTAGGAGTGTGACTTTTGCTTTGAGAGAAATTTGATTTTGATTTCTTGCACAGTCTGCTGGTGTGAAAATAGCTAGAGTGGTCTTTTCTTCCAACATCCCAACTCCAAGTGGCTCTCCAGACATTTTAATATCAAAATTTATATGATGTCTCCAAGTTTTTAAAGACTAGGTAGAACAGGAAGAATAAGAAAAAAATTATTTAGGGTAAATTGGATAAATTTCATATTTTTTCAGTTTTTTTGCATTATTACCCATTTTCTTTCTAATTTTTAGATTATGCAGAATAGATTCAAGCTTATTTCACTTCGAAATGATCTATTAAGCAGCTGCTATCTTTTTGGGATTTGCCGTGATTTTAGGTGACTATCATCAGAAAAAAATGGAATATTTCTACAACCTTTGACCTGTCTCTTTAAGATGTGCAACAAGGATGAGGAGCAAAGAATCTGCAATATTCTTTATAATTTCATGGGGTCTTCTGAGGAAATGTGCCAATTTTATGGGGACTCGTAGGGAAAAATTTTGATTTCATGTGGATTCGAGTGAAAAGGTAAATTTCATGGGATTTCTAAAAATGGCTGGATTTCTCAGGATCCATGAAATCTATGACAGCCATGGAGAAAATGGGCTGCTCCTGTCATGGAGTAAATTTCAGTGCAGTTTGGCCGAAAAGTTTAGTTCTTTTCCACCTGTTATCATGTGCAAGGCAACACTTTGGATCTTTCTGGACTTTTTGCTCTCATTGATGACTGTGAATGCCAGAGCTGGCACTCTGTATCATAGCAGCAAACAAGAACATACTGGGACTTATGTTTTGCTATGAACATGTAAGGTGTGGTCACTAAAAAGTGATGATGAGTCTGGGTGTCATTTTGGAGCCGAGGCCAGTGTGGAGCTTGGAGTTGTGAACGTGACTGTGATCCTGTGGGAGGCTGCCATGCCCATAGGGCATGATCGTCACAGGGGAGCGTTTACTAGGGTGTGAGGGGACCTTAGACACTGTTGTGACTTTCTAACACAGTATGGGAAAGAAAAGATACCTAAGCAGGTGTGGATGTTTGTTCCTATGGAACCATTTTGAATACAGAAGCTACAGTAGCTAATACAACTGCGTTGTTTGTTATCAGCTGTTTCCATCGTGGACCTTCCTACCTGAAGCTATGAACAGCTCTCAGCCAAGTTCCAAACTAAACAATGTAATTTTAAGTCATATTTTTCATTGTTTTAAAATTTATTTTACATACCAACTGCAGTTTCCCCTCCCCCCTCTCCTCCCTCTCCCACCCCCACCTTCCTCCTACTCCTCCTACCCACTCCTTCTTGGTCTCCAATTAGATGGGGTAAGGCCTCCCATGGGAGTCAACAAAGCATGGCACATCAAGCTGAGGCAGGACCAAGCTTCGCCCTCAAACCTGCCCTGCAACAAGTCTGAACAAGGCATCCCACCATAGGGAGTAGGTTACAAAGAGCCATCAGGAACAGGTCCTGGTCCAACGGCTAGGGGCCCCACAAAAGACCAAGCTACACAATTGTCACCCAGATGGAGAGGGCCTAAGTCAGTTCATTGCTGGCTCCCTAGCTGTTGGTCCAGAGTCCATGAGCTCCCACAAGCTCAGATCAGCTGTCTCTATGGGTTTCCCCATCACGATCTTGACCCACCAATTGCTCATATAATTTCTCCACCCTCTCTTCAACTGAACTCCCAGCTCAGCCCAGTGCTTGGCTGTGGGATCTTCTCTGTATCTGCTTCCATTGGGTACTGGATGAAGGCTCTATGATGATTATTAGGGCAGTCATCAACATGATTACAGGGGAAGGTCAGTTTAGGAACCCTCTCTACTATTGCTAGGAGTCTTAGCTGGGGTCATCCTTGTGGATTCCCAGGAGCCTCCCTGGCACCAGATTTCTCCCTAATCACACAATGGCTCCCTCTATCAAGATATCTCCCCTATTACTCTCCCACTCCATCCTGGCCAAAACTCAACCAACCTGATCCCTTATGTTCCCAACCCCATCCACTCCCCTCTGCTCCCCCTCCCAGTTTACCCAGGACATCCCATCTACTTCCTCTTCCCAGGGAGATCCATGTATCCCTCTTAAGGTTCTCCTTGTTACCTAGCTTCTCTGGGACTGAGGATTGTAGGCAGGTTATCATTTGTTTTACATCTAATATCCACTTATGAGTGAATACATACCGTGTTTGTCTTTCTGGGTCTGGGTTATCTCACTCAGGATTATTTTTTTCTAGTTCTATCTGTTTTCCTGCAAATTTCATTATGTCATTGTTTTCATTTTTCCACTAAGTAATACTCCATTGTGCAGGTATATCACATTTTCTCTATCCATTCTTCGGTTGAGAGACATCTGGGTTTTTTCCAGGTTCTGGCTATTATGGATAATGCTGCTATGAGCGTGACTGAGCAAGTGTTCTTGGGGCATGGTTGAGTAACCTTTGTGTTTATGCCCAACAGCAGTATTGCTGGGTTTTGAGGTGGGTTGATTCTCAATTTTCTGAGAAACTGTATATGATACCTGCTCTTAGGAATCATTCAGCACCCAGTTAAAAGTAAAACTTTATTTTTAACATCTAAATTCTTAGATTTCAATGTGCATAAGGTTCCCCTACATATCAAAATGTCCATGGACATAGGAAGTAGTGTGGATGCAGGAGCAATTTTTCTCATCCTGGGCTACTGTTGTATGATTTCTAGTATGGGTAGATGCCTGCCTTCTAAATGCTGACTTTGACTCCCCATCATGTAATGACAAAAACTTTCAAAATGTCTTCAAGGTTAGAACTTATGGATCATCTGAACACCATTTATATTGGCTTAATTGCCCACATCATATGCAGACATTTCCAAATGGGAAATACTTGCAGATGGTTCTTCTGCTTCAAGGCTTTCTGTATTTCAGGCTACCCTCAAGTCACGATCATGCAAAACCTCCCTAGTCTTGGTCAGTAGCGCTCCTCTTGATTCATCATCTGTAACTTTGGGCATGTTTGTCTTCTTAAGCCCACTAAGATGTTTCATGAAGCCTGGCCTTTGGACCTCTACTTTTATTACCCTGAAGTATGATTTTGCTTTGCTCATTCAAAATTTAAGAAATGCATTTTTGCTGAGGTCTCTGGGTAGTATGGTTAGACAAACCCTCCTTTGTGCTCTTGTAGCACTACCTACACATGCTATTGTGAAGGCGTTGGGCTGTTTTCATCTCTGAAAGAGCTTTAATATGTCTCTAAAATATTTGTAGTTCTCATTGTTGGTCTACAAAATCTTCAAGGTGTGCTCTAATGTGTCTTTCTGGCTTTACAAGTTCATGATTTTTTCTGTTGACACACAGCACTTCAGCCTTATATATCTACAACTTGCTTTGCAGTTCTTAGGTATGCCACACACTTATACATCAGCTTTCTACTCTAGGGCATGTCCCTAAAGGTATTTTCTGATTACATCACCCATATGACTCCTGCTCAGTCTAAAGAACCCAGTGCTATTACAACGCCAGTGAGAATTTATGTGGGATCAAGCACAATGTTGCCTAGTAAGGCTGGAGAAGTAACAGAGCTATGGTCTTTTGTTATATGATACCAGCAATCCACTTAGAAACTTAACTTTTCCCTGATGCTGGATTAAAAGCCCATTTTTTTTCACCAAATCTCTATTACAGCACCTACCCTACAATATTATGCTTTGGGCTATGAGATGCTCAAAGAAAAACAATGAGCCATCTCTCTCTTTACATGTATTCATCACTGGCCATAGTGCTCCATTCATAATAGGCACTTAAATGGGGAGTGCAAACCAGTCCATCAATTGTTAAGGCAGTCAACATAATATTTATTAGAAAGATCTTGAGTGCTGGTCTTGGGGATAATTCCTCCATATACTAGTTCTGATTATCATCACGAACATTGTTTTGTAAACATGTCTTTATGCATTGTCCTCCGCCATTCCTCAGGAAGTTCCTTCGGATATCAGTACAAGAGCACAGACCTGCTATCCCTGATTTCAGCTACTCTCTAGAAAGGAAAGGCAGAAGGAGATCAATAGTTACATAGATCACCTGTATGGATCTTGGGTATAAGTGATGGGAGTCAGATAAAGTTCCCTTTTTAGCCATTTCTAACATCAAACAGTATAAACTGGAGGTTATATGTATTCAAATTTCCTACTGCCTTTTTCTATTTTTTTAAATAAAAGTTAGAAGAAAAACAGAAAACAATCTAGACCTGTAGAATTCACTTTCTTAATTTTTCATGGAGTATTTGGTTTCCTGTTAGACAATAACTATCTTTTTTCTACATAGCTTAACTTTTGACAAATTTTGTATAAAGTTTTAAATTCTAAATATAGTTATATTAAAGAAATTATTTTGCGTGTTGAAAGCACTGGACTGCTTTTCTAATGAGACAAACTGACAATGGTGTCCTTTGTGTTTTTAGCAGTGTGTCTAGAACCAAGTGAAAATTCTAATTGTAGTTTTGAGCACAGAGCACAGTAACTCGTAGGGAGTAAATTCATGATCTTAAAATCTGGGACAGAGATAACTTTCAAAAATTGAAAACTTTGGCCGGGCAGTGATGGCACACGCCTTTAATCCCAGCACTCAGGAGGCAGAGGCAGGTGGATCTCTGTGAGTTCGAGACCAGCCTGGTCTACAAGAGCTAGTTCCAGGACAGGCTCCAAAGCCACAGAGAAACCCTGTCACAAAAAACCAAAAAAAAAAAAAAAAAAACCTAAACTAAAAACTTAGCACTTTCTGTCCAAATATTTACCAAATATGAATTTTTAAATATTGCCTGAAAATAGTTGTTATTTAAAATATAGAAGCCCCACAAAACTAAAAGCAAGTTGTAAGCCATAGATGTTTGCACGATGATTTGAAAACAATCCTATCAAAATTCTTTCCAGGAAGGAATCTCCCTTTGACCCTGAATGATAACATCACAAATACATGTAGTATGTCACTTTCATCATATACAGCAAGAAAGGAAAACATTTGGATAAAAGATTCAAGGTGGTGGGTCAAAAATATCTTCAGGAATTTATAATTTAGCTTGGATACTGGGCCTACCTACTCTCACAGACCACTGGCACAGACCACAACTTACAGAGTCAAGGAACTGGCTTCTGGCCCTTATCTTCCTTTAATGTTTCTTGTTAGTCTTCAATTCTATGATCCTCTACATATTTTTTTATCTGCTAAATAACACTGTTTTCTTCATATGGTTGTTATAACAGTAGGTATAAAAAGTAGTCTGTGTGCTCACTTTGGTAGCAACATATAATAAAATCAGAACAATACAGAGAAAGTTAGCATGGCTCCTGTGAAGAATGACATGCAGATTCGTGAAACATTCCTTACTTAAAAAAAAGTAGACTGTTAAAAATGATTGAATAAGCTGTAGGACACTATACAATATCATAATATCAGTAAGACGATTATTCATTTTTCATTTACTTTCCATACAGTGTCTACTCATGTCTTGCATGAAGACAGCAACTGCAAAGATGGACTTGGTCTGAGGAATCCCTCTAAGCCTTGCAGAGTGCCTTAGTATTCATCTACTCTGAGTCAGTCTCAGCCACTCCTTGATGTCATTAAGTCTTTGGGAAATTGTACAGCAAGTTTTTTTTTTTTCACCATAAACCAAGCTCTTGCATTCCAATAAAGATGCTGTATGGGAGTAACTATCCAAAGTAGAGCATTTTAAGTGGATTTCTTTAGGATTAGAGCTTAAAATTCACATTGGTGTCTTCAAATGTATTTTAGATGAGCTGAACCGAGTCCTACAGAAAGTTAAAGCATATCACTAGAACTTCCCTGTTTCCTTTCCTGGTTTGGTTTAGCCAGGGGACACAAGCTCCAGCCACTGTGACATCCCCACACTGATGGACTACAATTTCAAACTGTGAGAAAATAAATCCTCCCTTCCAAAAAAAAAAAAAAGAAAATTCTACTTCAGACCACTACAAGCTTGTTGCGATTGCTGTTTTCTCCTTGGATAATCACATTCATTCCCCCTCCACACGCACTTTTAGAATTGGATTGCAGTTTCTATTTTAAGCAAGGTCCTAGTATAGGCTTCACTACTGGATTTCAGAAATATCAAACTAGTGATCAAAGAGACTCATTAGAAGGTGCCCAACCCTCAGGAGACATGAAGAGGACAAAGGGATACATCTGGGGTTGCAATGTCTACCCCTCCAGTGGTGGCCGGCAGAAGCCACACTCAGCCTTCGTATAAGGTTCATGACAATCCGAGTACTGGCTTGGCTCTGACACTGTATTAGATATGTGAAGATCCAAGCTGCTCTCTACATAACTCAGGGCAGAATAGGGATTGCTTTGTAGGCTCCCTGGCTGTTATAAAGTTTGCTTTTAACCCAGTGACTTTGAAATTTCTCAGTATATTTTTTTTTTTGTGTGTGTGTGTGCTAGCAGAAAAAAGAGTCAGACAGAGGAGAACTGATGTTCCCTGGGGGCGAATCGTGTTTTCCGCTTCCCTTTATAGCAAAGGTTTTCTTGCATTTTATCTTCTATCTCCTCCTACAAGCTAAGATATGAGCAGTCTCTTTCTTACCAAATTTCAGGGATAGATGCTGTAAGGACATGCACCATCCACTCAGTCTTAAATGGTTTCTCACAAATAGAAGGATGCAGGAGTGTTCCTTCATTTCTGATAATACTGTGTAGAATTTGGGCCTTCTCATTAGACATCCAGACCACCAAATCCCTAGATATTTGTGAAAAACAGTTGAAATATTCATTGCAAAAATTAAAATAATGATGTTTTTATAATTGTGATTTTCATCTAGCATTAGCTGAATGTATTTTCTTCTTCTTCTTCTAGTAGAGCAGAATGTGATAAAGCAAAGAATGCTTCCGTATCCTGAGATCATCTGGGCACTTCATCTTGTAATTTAATTGTGTTACCAGAAAAATCCTAAGGGCTATATTTTTGGAATGTAATTTGAGAGGAGCAGGAATGGGTTCAGGAAGGCTAAATGATAAATTGAAATACACAGCTGATACACAATGGATCCATAATTTAAAATCATTTTGTCTAATTCCAAAACTCACACATTTACCCTGGCTCCTAATGCCTCGTAGAAAGGGGGAAATTTTTGAGGCACTAATGTAGCCTCAGGGGGAAAAACAAACAGTGAAGATTTATGGTCTGGTTCCCTGTTTCTGAACAATTCTTTCATGAAATGGTAAATGTGCCCCCATATTACACTCTGAGACTGTCAAATACAGTGGGTACTGGTAAATTTTTAACTGAGGTTAGGGCAAAATTCAGCATCTTCACTTTTCCACTACTGACAATTCTTCTGGAATCCCCAGTAGACACACTTTGAAAGATTCCCCCTTTGTCTGAGTGAGCATTCTTTACTGGGACACCTGCTTCCGCTTCATTTCTACACACTGTATTGAGCAGAAATATAGATAAATGCTTTCAGGGAAAAGGGAAGGGAGCAACCATAGACCAGTCCGAGTGGCCCTTCTCCTGGTTTAAAATGATGAATGAGGTAGTTTGGTAATATGAGTGCTTTGCAACATACAACAAAACAAAAATCCCCCATTAACTAGATCAGAAATAAAACACCTGTGTTTCACCCAGGCCTCAAATCTGATTCCTAGTCCATACTTGCTTTGAATCACGGGCATTTTAATCATTTATTTGCTGTTTGTGGCAAAGCTATCAGCTATGGAGATGCAAAGGTACTTTCTCTAGGGAAAATAGCCATACTTAACATGTTGATAGTGATGAATCCCTTCAGTCATGACTTTTGTTTATTTTTTAATTAGCAGAAAAGTAACAGTTTTGTTACAGAGATTTTATACATAGTTTTTGTTGGGGTTGAGCCGCCTCCGGGTTTCTCTCTTCCATCTTCTCACCCCACTCTTGCTGGTGTCCTTTTACCCCAAGCAGTCCCCTTTCTACCTGCATACATTCTGTTTTATATATTACTGATCCTCCTCAAACTCTTTCCCTAAAAGAGATTTCTCCTACAGTAGCCTGTGGTTTCATGCCTGTATTCCTGTTCACCTTCTCATACATTCATATTCATAGCACTGATAGCAAGAATCTCTTTATGAGACAGAACATGCTGTATTTGTTTTACCAACTCTAGAATATCTCAATAATATAATAATTTCTAGATTTGTTTATTTTAGTGAAACTTTCATAATTTCATTTTTCTTTGTGGCTGTGTAAAATCTCACTGTGAATATGTGCCACTTTTCCTAATTATTATTGACAGAACAGTCATGAACATGTATGTGCAACTTTGGTGTCAGAAACTAGACAGTCCCTTTGGGAATGTGTCTAAGCATGGTATGGCTGGATAATTCTAGTTTTCATCTTCTGTGTTTGTATGTGTATATGTCTATGTGCATATGGGGGACAAAGGGCCACCTTGGCTGTTGTTCCTCGGGCACAGATCGCCTTTTTCTTTCTCTTTTGACTTCTCTTCTCTTCTCTTCTCTTCTCTTCTCTTCTCTTCTCTTCTCTTCTCTTCTCTCTCTCCCCCTCTTTTTTTAGATAGTGTCTTTTACTTGTCCAGTCTTCATAAATTAGGCCATGATGGCTAACCAACAAGTTCCAGAGATCCACCTGTCCCTAGCACTGAGATTGCAAGCACACACCACCATGGTTGACATTTTTAAAATGTGGATTCTGGGTATTGAACTCTGTTCTTGTGCTTGCAAGGCAAGTAGACACTTGCCTTGCTACCTGAGCTACCTTCCCAGTCCCTATTTTCACAGTTTGAAAAGCTTTTGCGCTGATTTCCATAGAAGCTGCAGCAGTTCCCACTCTCACCAGCAGCAAATGAAGATTCCTCTTTGTCTGCATTCTCACTAGCATTTTGAATTCACTTTATTCTATAATAGAGGTCCGTATTCAGGACTCACGAAAGGGTCACAAGAAATAGTCACTAATGTGCCTTTCAAAGTCTTTCATCATCAGCTGTTTCTAAGGAATCTTTAGTCAATCTTTCTTACCTGTTTTAAACTGTACAAGGGCACAGAATCATTTATTGCTAGAACTGGCCAGCTTTGAGGCTTCTGTTCTCGTGTTAGGCACTGTTTTAAGTACTGGTGGATAGTAGATTAAACAAAGCAGAGATTTTGGTTGACGTGGCCAGTCCTTTGTGCTTGTGTGCATATGTGTGAGGTGAGAAACTGTTACTATATGTGGAGCAGAAGGGAAGCAGCCTTGTCTGGCATTTGCAGAAATAGTGAGGAGGCCAGAATGGCTTGAAGCAAAGAATGTGGTGACTAGTAGGGTAAGCAGCAAGGGGGTTGTGTCGGGACTTTGCTCTGCATTGTATTTTCAGTGTTGTCTGAAGACCTTTATACTGGAGGATCAGTCGCCAGCTCTGCTGAGAAATGATAGAACCCAGTAGAAGGAAGTTCTCTTGCACACCACTTGTCTGTTTCCCGGCTGCCCAAATTCCCAAAATAATCACACAAAAAACAGTATTATTTAACACACACATCAACAGTTTAATTGTCTCATTCATATGCGTGCATGCACCAAGGACAACCCACATAAAACAAAACCTTTGTTTATCCTGCTATCCACCATTTGTAAAACAGGGGTATGTACTCTCAGTGGTTGTAGTATTCTTTCTTTCTTTTTGGTTCCCAGCTCCTATGAGGTAAGTGGTCACCCCGGTACAGTCCCAAAGGCTGAAGTTAACACTGGGGTGAAGCTTGTGAAATTTGGAGCCAACATAAAACTTTCTTTTATCTTATTTAGATTTATTTCATTTTATGTTCAAAATGTTTTTCCTGAAGGCATATACGTGTATCACATATCACATGCAGGCCTGGTATCCATGGAGGACAGGAGTGGGTGTCATAGCCAATGGAACTGGAGTTACAGGTCGTAGTCTGCCATCACGTGTAATCTGGGACTTGAACTTGAGACTTCTGAAAGAGCACTGAGTATTCTTAACCACTGAGCAATCTCTCAAACATGCTGCACCTTGCCTTTGGATCATAGATATTTGTCAAAGCCATGCAAAGCTAATCTGTTCTTCTATGCTATGACTTAGACAGTATATTTTTACTTCAAATAAAATGGGTAGCATTAGAGGAAAGATGGCATACTCCAGCTACTGTGCTCAGAGAAAATAGAAGAGCAAGAAACAAACAATTGTTTTCACTAGCTGTCTGTGGACAAATGTAGAGGATTTATATAATATTGAGTGAGATAATGCAAATATTGGTTGCTTTTGTGTAGGGACATCAAAGTAGCTGGAAGCAATTTAGAGAGAATAGTTACTTTGGTTTTTGGCCTCACAGGGTTCAGCCTATGGCTGTGTGGATCTGTTCACATGAGCAGAACATCTTGATGGCAAGTGAGGATATTTATGCCATGAGGGACAGGTGAGGGAGAGGAAGAGGGGAACCATATATAACCTTCAAGTCATGCCATTTGGGACCTTCCAGTTGGATCCCATCTCCTAAAGTTTCAATAATCTCCCCAAATAGTCTCACCATCTGGGGACCACATATTCAGTACATGGTCCTGTGGGAGAGGATTTCTTATTCAAGTCATAGCAACTCAACATACCCTAAGGCCCTCAGAATGCTCCCCTAGGACCCAACCATCAATTTATAGCATGGAGGCCAGCTTATGTATTGTAGCTTCATTTCTTACTTGTTTGATACATTTCTTGAACTTCTCATCTTTAAAGTATGAATAACAAGGGCTCTACATCACAGAATTACTATAACAATTGTAATGGTACTGTAAAATGCCCACGATTCTACCATCTTTTTAGTGACCACTCAATGTTGAGATTTTCTATATGACTATGTGCCATTTATGCTTGTTAAAATTGATTCAGATGTTTCCTTTCATAAGACTGTGGGAAGTAAATTATAAGCTGATATTTCCAATTTGTAAAAGTTCAGAAAAGTAAGGTGACTGGTTCAAGATCATCTATCCAGGCAATGGGGTGCAGTGATGGAGCCCAGGTGGCCCCACTCCAGGTGCTATTTTTATTAAGATTCACTGCAGGTACATTTGGATAATTGCGTAGGTCCAACTGCAGGTGCCTTTGGATATCTGCAGAAGTCTAACTGCAGATGCATTTGGAGAGTTGCATATGTCTAACTGCAGGTGCAGTTGGATATTTGCATAGGTCTAACTGCAGGTGTGGTTGGATATTTGCACAGGTCCAACTGCAGGTGCATTTGGACATTTTCATAACTCTAACTGCAAGTGCAGTTGGATATTTGCATAGGTCCAACTGTGTTGTAGGGAGGCCACTTGTTTTTTTTTTTTCCCAGCCGCCTGGCAGCTCAGACCTGAAATAATCTCACAGAAACTATATTATTTTTAAATACTGCTTGGCCCATTAGCTCTAGCTTCTTATTGGCTAACTCTTACATATTAATTTAACCCATCTCCATTAATCTGTGTATCTCCACGTGGCAGTGGCTTACTGGGTAAAATTCCGTCTGGTTCCAGTGGGGCTACATGGCTTCTCTCCTCCTTTCTCCCAGCATTCTGTTTAGTTTTACATACCTACCTCTATTCCCTGCACAGGCCCAAGACAGTTTCTTTATTAACCAATGGTATTCACAACATACAGAGAGGAATCCCACATCACAACTGCAGGAGCATTTGGATATTTGCATAGTTCTAACTGCAGGTGCAGTTGGATATTTGCATAGGTCTAACTGCAGGTGCAGTTAGATATTTGCATAGGTCTAACTGCAGGTGCATTTGGATATTTGCATAGGTCTAACTGCAGGTGCAGTTGGGTATTTGCATAGGTCTAACTGCAGGTGTGGTTGGGTATTTGCATAGGTCTAAGAAGAAATGAAGATCAGTTTCCTAAGTAAAAATTATCTTTCCTATTTTAGCAAAACTCCAGATAAAACACCTGTTTATTTAATTATCATGCACACTAAGACATGAAAGAAGTGACAGGAGAAAGGAGAACCCTTTAGGAAGAAGACAAATTTGGGCTGCTAGAATATAAAGCATACATTTAGGAGGCGACACCAATCAGCTGTTGACACATCGTATAATTCGGAGAAAACTGCCTAACATCTTGAATTTTAGTTTCTTCATCTGCTAAATGAAGTCTCAGTATATTCTCATATCTGCTGGCTAGAATTTTCAAACTATATGCCAAGATAAAGATGGAAACACTAAGGGAAAAATGCTGCATATACCACATGTGTTGTTACTATTGAACGTCTCTAAGAAAATTCAGATCTAGACACCTCTAACACACCTTCTGGGGTTCGTTACTAAGCATTTGATCAAAAACTTAAATTCTTTCTACTTCCTAGGAGGAAGGGGAGGGTGAACTAAAAATGTTTCCCCTTGAGGCTTAAATTCGTAAGTTTTCTTTCGTTGCTTAGAAAAAAAGTTGTCCAAGCCTTCTTTTCCTCTTGTTTTTTCACCATTGAAGAGACCACCTGGTGTCTTATCCTCACCTAGCTCCTATAACAAAGCACTATAGATCAGGTCATGCACATACAACCAAAATCTACTTCTCTTAGTTCTAGGAGCTGGAAAATCCAAGAACAGCATGACAATTTAAGTATCTTGTGAGATACACCATCCTAATTCACAAAGATCAATGGGAGCTGATTTCTCTGCTTACTGTGTCCTCCTGTAGTGGAGAGGACAAAGAGCCTTCTTCAGGCTTCTTTTGTAATGTCACTAATCCCATTCACAGAGTTCTTACAGTTGAAACACCTTTCCAAAGGCCACACCTACAAACACCTGGATACTGGGAATTAAGTAATAATTTCTGAATTTAATGGGGTTATAAATATTGACATTGACATCTGGCTTTCTCTATTACCAATAGTTTTTGCTAGGGGTAAGAGTTTAAACCCCTGTTTGTTTCAATAAACATTTATTATCTTTTATATACCAATCATGTGTTAAGGGAGAAGAAGGTATCAGTCTAAACCTTATGGAACACAGAAACCAATGGGAGAAAATATTTTTGCAACATTTCCCCAAACCACATTGTTAAAGCTACAAGAATGACATTTACAGAGTGTGTCATGAGTAGAGTTCAAAGTGTGCCTAAGTCTGGATGATGTATTCAGAGAATGAGACCAAAGGGGGTAAAAGTGACATTTCAATTGAACTGTGAGTTAGGAAAAATATTGTCAAGGTAAAGGGCTATTATTTGTGGTGTAACTAAAATGCTACCAAATGAGAATGTTATGTGGGATAAAATTGAATATGAAAGCATCATTTAGAAACTTGTATGGTGGTTGATACAATAAATGGTTTAATGAGGTCAGTGTTGGGGTTTGTCTGTGTTATGCACATCTTTGCTAAGGGATTGGAGAGGAGCAGCTAGGATGCAGTGCCAAGAAGTATGAAGAAACACAGTTAAAGTAGGAACCAAAGTTATAAAGATGCAGAAACCACATATGAAAATAATTCAAGTAGAATGTATAGGAGCTACTGATCAATCAAAAGTGGAGTCTAAATAAAAAATAGGAAAACCTAAGACTACTTTTACCTTAGAATTCTCTATGAAAAGAAACAGAGATGAAGAAGGCCTTGGTGGTAGACAAGAAGACTGAGACCCAAGGTACCATAGTTATGGCCACAGGAAGTTTCCCATGTATTTAGGGGACTTAGCGAATACATTGTAGAGTTATAGAGAAGCTGCAATCCAGCAGTAAAGGTTCATAATTGGGATGCAGACTCTGGTAAGTCTAAAATAGAGTGAGAAATAATGTGGAGAGAATAGGTAAAGAAGCCGGGAGACATATGCAAATATGCAAAAACAAACAAACAAAAACAGAAAAAAAAGAACAATGAGATAGCCTTGAAAATCCAAGTTAAAAACAGCAATAGAGCAAAAAAAAAAATCTATGGAACAGATCGAGGCACAGAGGGGTGGGACAATAGGAAGAGGCTTTTGTATCTCTGATGCAAAAGAAGGGAAGAGTTCGAAGACAGTGCTTACGTGGTACAAGATGTAACAACTAAAAATGCCCATTGATTCTGAGCACTATCCTGATTTAGTCGTTATCCTTTTCCAGAGAGTTCATAATGCCCAAATCCAAAGATTAATTTGCTATAGCGGTAGTTTTTGCAGGAGTACTGTTGGAGCATATTCATAGGTTTAATAAGCTGGGGCACTGATGTTTCAGAGAGAGCAGTGTTTAACAAAACAACATATTGTGGATGCAAAAGACTTGATTAAAAGACTGACTTTTCCTATGGAGATGGACTAAGTGCACAAGTGACTCGTGCACACTCGTGGCACTAATCATTTTTGTGTCACAGTGATGGAGATACCTGCTGGAAACAATTTATAGAGGATGTATTTTGGGCTCATAGCTTCAGAGAGGCTTCCAGTCTGTGATGGGGGGGGGCATGGCCATGCAGCTCAGTTCATGGTGGAGCTGTTCATATTATGGAAGACCAGGGAGGGGAGCAGAGAAAGCAGGATGAGGTAGGGCTTCAGAGGTCTGCCCCCAAAGATCTGCTTCCACAGGCTAGACGTCATTTCCTCAAGACTTCACAGCAACCCCAACCAGCACCTCAGTTGAGGGATTAATGTTTGAAGCACGAGCTGGGAGGAGAAACTTCAGCTTTGAACCATCGTGTGTGGTATGGGCACTACATATTTCTCTGACGGGAGGGGTATAACCCAGGGCATATACCTCACATAGTGGAACAAGTGTTAATTTCTCCCATACTCTTAGATATTTTAGTGTTTAAAGTATGGTAGAAACGTGCTTTGCGTGAGTGATCTTTTGAATTTGTAGCCTTCTCTCAGAGGAGGAGGCTTAGTCAGGTGGTCAGGAAAGGCCACAGACTCGGTGGCACTGAGCAGTGAAGGCAAGCAGCCGGTATTTCTGATATTTATCAAGGACAAACCTGGACTCCAAACTTGAAACTTCGTGCAGCGCATATCCTATCTGGCTTATGTTTTCTCCAATAGGGAAGAAAGGATCAGATGGGTGGCAGATACCCGGACATATGCATATTTATAATATGGCAAATGTGCCACCAGGCTGACTAATTCAAGCATACAAGAGCTGAAAAGTTTAGATGGAAGCTGATGTTTTCAGGATTCCAGGATGTGGCTCTGCCAGATCAGTGTGTTAACTTAATGAGAGAGAACATTTCCTGATTCAGGAAGGAAAGCAGCCCCGTTGTCCTGATGAACGAACACATGGATCCCTCTGTGCTTTACAGTTCACCCTTATCCCCCCCCTCCTCTTCAACTCCCTACACAAAAAGCACTCATCTGACTCATTGTGAAAATACCCCCAGGGCTTGGATATTGCCCATCTGATATCTCTAGCTTTGCTGCAAGCCGTGGTAATTGCTCTCTGTAAATGTGTTGCTTCTGAATCCCCTCTAATGCAGCCCTTTGTTCCACTCCGCTCATTCCCTTCTTTGCTTTTGAGCCGCTTCCTGTCTCACCCTTCTCAATAGTCATCAGAGTGTTAGACACCTCAATAATTATGCCTCCCTACATGGTCCTTTATAATGAAGAAAAATCTAATTTTTCTCCCTGCTCTTCAGTTATAAACATTGTCGTCATTTGCCATTTATAGCCATTTCTGCCCCTTTCCCTCCCTTTGATATTTTTTCCTGTAATAAAGTGCTCTAACCCGTACATATATTTACTTCTCCAGCTATGCTGATGTCGTCTTGTGCTTGAACTTGCACCCAACATCCGGCATTGCTTCATTTTTCAAATGCACAATCAGGTTGATACCACACTGCTGAAGTTTGGGGCTCACATGCTAAATGACCAGTTGAAGGTGAAGCTTATTAGACAATTTCAGGTCAATGTGGGCATAGGCACAAGGGAGATTAGACAAGGGTGCTGGTCTCTTTCTTTCTGATGGAGGTGAGAGGCTTACTTAATTATACTCTTTCCACCATTGCTGTGGTGCCTCATCCCAGCCCCCAAAGCAATGTGTTCAAGAAACCATGGACTGAAACTTCCAAAAACATGTCTTCTTATTGTTAACTAGGTTGGCTTGTCACAGATCTGGAAAACTGACGAACACACACTCAGTGGAAAGCCTATACCAAAGGCAGTCTATTTATTTCTTCCTGAAGTATCTCTATCTTAGGTTCCAGCCTGACAATAAAAGAGGAATTCACTTAACAAGGTGTGAAGAAAAACGGAAAGTATCAAAGCTCTTCAGAATGTATCATTGGAGTCTATTGTACCAAGGTTTTTCCAAAATGAAATGCTTGTCTATTTTAATCTTTTCTTCTTAACTCCCTGAACTTAAAGTTTCTGTCTAACTTTGTTCCCTCTACCCTTAATGAACTGTCAGAAAAACCAACACCCAGCTGCCATTTGGCATTTTGGAGATCTCTGAGTTCTACTATATATTCAGAAAATTAGGTTTGGTTGAAACGTAAATGTTTTAGTCTGTTTTCTATTGCTAATAACATAATACCACACAATAAGTAAGTCATAGGAAGACAGGATTTTATTGGCTCATGACATGATATGGAGTTGACTGACCAGAATATTTGACATCTGGCTACCTGGTGAGAGCCTTCTTGATGGCAAAGCCCTGAAATTATCCTGGGCATCAACTGACAAGAGACAGAGACCAGGCAAGCTGGCTTTCATGGCAGCCCCATTTGAGATGGGTTTCCATCTGGTCGTATCTGTCACTGTCTTATAATGGTGACTGCAATTCAGCATGAGTTTTAGAGGCAACAAACTATCTGCAAACCAGAGTTGAGGAATGGCTCTGCCCTGTTATAGGACCTCTGTATTTTCTTTGCCCGAACACAATAATTATCCCCCAAACAAACTTACTTCCTGTTGGAAGTAGTCCCTATTCCATTCCCTTTATGTCTGGTGAAAAAGTTTATGTGTGGCTTTCCATTTGTATGTTTGATGAAACCAAATTTCTTGGGAGACAGTAGCATTTTGACTTTGTCTCATTTCAGTGAGACAGACAAGGAAAGAGGCCCAACAAAGGAATATTCTGGGAAAGAAGTCTATTCCCTAATAGTTCTAGTTTATATATAGAATCCCAGGAAACTCATGAATTTTAAACAGGATTTAATTTGGAAGTACGTACATATTTTATCTTTCAGAGATATGGTGGAGTCTTTATGCAAAACCCAAATAAAAGGAGACTTTTAGGGAAGTAGCTGTAGCTATGCTGTCTTCTGTGCTGCGGAGGAACTCTCCAGAGGTCATGGGCCACACTGGCTGGAGGACCTCAGTAATAACGGTAGCTATCTGACTGTAGTGCCTGGATACTGTAAAGGGCTTATAACATTAACCTGGAAGGTAAAAGGAATTCTAGGAAATTCAACGCCGTGAAAAATGCTTTCTGTTTTTCAGACCCTTCAAACAAGTGGGAAGAGTTGGGAGAGCAGGCAATGCATCTACATTGTACAGCTTGTCATGAATATCAAGACACGGTACCTGTAGATAGGTTTCCTGCTAGCAGAGCCCAAACTGTGGTCAGTTTATGCCTGTGTCTGGTGGCAGAGAAGACTGGGTGTGACTAAAGTAGAAATCACAATAATATAGATGAAATTGGTCACTCCAAATCTCTACCCATTTGTTTTTCCTTAATCTCTAGGGACATAATATTGCATGCACTGTTGTGCACAGATGTTGCCTCTCATTCAAATCAGCAAACCAGACACCATACACTTTGTCAAATGCTTGAAACGCAGAGAAGAAACTTATGAGTCCTGTTTTTAACGTGTGTCTGGAATGTTTTGTTGATGAGAGGATGTGAGTTTTTCTTTCATGAGATGATGTGTAAGTACTCTTATGAATGATTTCTGACTTGCAAAATTTATACATTTATACTAGTTGTCAGTGGGGTATCATGTATGCTATTTCCTGTCTAAATGTCAGAGACAGTGACTGTGTGTAATAGAATATATCCAACCTGGTTAGGCCCTTTGAGAAACCTGACACCACTGGACACACAAATGAATACTGCTGGCTCCTGAGCCAGCCATCTCTTTGAAGAATACATAACTACAAGCCATTGTGTAAACAAGAGAGAAGTGTAAGACTATGTTTGACTTAGAGTTTTCAAATGATGTGCTTGTGTCCAGGAAGCATTTAAGTTCAAAGGCTGTAGAGACAAAACAATTGGAATTGCAGAAACATGAGCACAGATAGTGCTATTTGTAATAGAAACGGGTAGAAGTAAGAGTCGTGGCTAAGGTGAAAATCTTGCTTTGTATTAAACCAGAATGTTTGTGATTGTTCTAAACACATCCATTCTTCTCACAATGGGTGTTTTTTTTTTCTCCCCAGTTTTTTCCCATAGAGGGAAAAGGATAGACCCAAGGACAGATAGTCCTATATGGGAGCAAGGTTGAAATGCAGATATTTTTGGCTTTCCATTCTCTGCTGAGCCCATTAGATTATGTCTCCTTTTATTTCTGCCATTTGATTTTCTGTTCTCTCTGTGTTGACATATTTGAAGTGATAAAATACATTTTTGTTCTTACGTTACTAATGCAGTAAAGGTATTTTTCAATTTTGCCAAACTACAACACACTAAACATGGCAAATAACTGCTTTCAGCACTATTTTTTTTCCCAAGGCATGCCTAGAAATGGGAGTTAAAAATAGGAATGCAGATGCTAATAACAGTATTGATAAAAGAAACTCCAGCTTCAAAAGTGAGAAATCCAATTATAAAAAAACATGATGAAAGTATTTGAGGAAAATATTCTGCAGCAGATGAGAGTACTAATGGAAATTTTAGTTCCATTATTGTGCTATTATATGTCATAAATTAAATATATATTATAAATGAAGTATAGTTTTCCTCAATGTAACCTGAGATTAACTAAGACTTTCTGTTTTCATAGCTAATGAGTTTGGAGCTGACATCTTATATTTAGAGTCCATTGAATTTGTAGTGAAAGAAAGAAAGAAAGGAAGGAAGGAAGGAAGGAAGGAAGGAAGGAAGGAAGGAAGAAAATTAGGCATACTAGGTCAAGCATCTGTGCATTGGACTTGGCCCAAGAAGCCTCTGATTGTTTACATACACTCTAGCTGTCTGCATCTCAAGCAATTTAGTGCTTAAGAACCAAGAATTCCAAGGTTTCTTAATATGTAAATAGTGTGCACTTAGACCAAGGCATATTAGCTTAAAATACTTTAGTTTTTATATATTCTTACTCAAAGGAGCTTAAAATACATCTCAGACCACGTGCCACTAATTTTCCTGGCATTTTTTAAGAGAAAGGGGCAAAAATCATTCTGTTAGTATTAGCTTTCTCAAATACTTAAATTGAAGGAACTCTGTAAATCTTTAGGAAGCTGCTATGCCAACCTTCAGGCTGTTTATACCTTAAGAATTCCTAGTATGCTCAACTTTACAGATGTCAAATCTATGCATGCCAATGAAGAATCAAATACCCTTAAGAGCCTAAGATTCTATGCTTAGAGGTAGAGAGTGGAAGATAAGGAAGGAGAATTTGGTCTTCCAGTATATGAGGATGATCAAAAAATGCCTAACTGCATCTCGGCTGAGTAATGGCAGGTTAAGGAACACAGACTGTATCCCAGATTCATTAGGCCTCTTTGTGCTAACCTATGACCTCATAGATTCTGATTCATGCGCCAACACTACGGTTGCTTAACACAGGAAAAGGAGCTTCACTCTGTGGTTGGTTCTTAACAAAATCTTACCTTCTGTATAAGACCATGTATTCAGTTTGTAGGGCTACAACAACCTATACAACTTATGTATCAATGAATCAAACATTAAATTATTAAATGTGGAACACCTTCTTCCACTGATTTATATGCCATTGTAGTAGCCTGTGGGACCAGATTCAAGTTTTGAATTCTTATAATAGGCAGGACTCTAATTATAGACAATGTTATGGGCTGAATTTTATATACTTCAAACTCATATGATAAAGTTATATTCCCCTTATCTTCCTCAAAATGTCATTACTTGGGGACAAAGGGTGCTAGTTAAACAAGGTATAAGGTATAAAGGGTGCTACTGTAACAAGATATCTGAGAGAGACAACTCATGAAGAAAACAGGTTTATTTTTGGCACAGTTATGGCCATTTCAGCCCATGATCACTATAGGTCCCACACTTTGACCTTGTGGGAAGGTAGTAAAATGTTGTGCATGTATAGGCGAAGAACGCTTGTTTGTTTCCCGGCTGCCCAGACCCAAAATAATCACACAGAAACTGTATTAATTGCAACACTGCTTGACCAATGACTCTAACATATTCCTAGATAGCTCTTACATCTTAAATTAACCCATTCCTATTACTTTGTATCTTACCACAAGGCTTGTGATTTACCGGTAAGGTTCCAGCATGTCTCTTTTTGGCAGCTACATGGTGTCTCCTAGACTCTGTCTATTCTCTCTACATCTCTGTTTGGATTTCTGCCAGGCCAGTAGGCCAAAGCAGCTTTATTCATTAACCAATGATAACAAAACACGTGCACAGCATACAGAGGGGAATCCCACATCCCACAAGCACATGGCAGAGCCAAACCGCTTCCTTCATGGACCAGGGATCAAAAATATCAAGAAAGGCACAGGACCCATTATCCCCTCCAATGGCACCCATCTACATTTCCCATTAGGCTCCTTTTCTTAAGGTTCTGTTTCTTTCCAGGAGTGACCATGTTGGGACTGGACCTTTAAAACATAAACTTGTGACGGGGGAGGGATTTCACAGGATGGATTATATAACAGGTCTTTTAGCAAAGGAACCAAGATGTGATGCTAAGAGTGAAACCTAATCCACTATAGGTGCATCCGTACAAGAGAAGGATGTTTGGGCAGAAGCTGACACAGTGGAAAGACAACATGAAGTAGCCCAGAAAAGTGAGGCCTTTCCACCCACAGAGAGAGTGGACTCAAGAGCAATGAGTCTTGCTAACAGCTTGACCCTGGCTTTTTAGCCCTCAGAACTGTAAGAAAATAGTATTTGCAGTTTAACCCACCCAATGTGTGTTGTTTCATTTCTGCATTCTTAACAAACTAATGTACCCTAAAAGCATCTGTCCCCATCTCAGGTACCTGTAAACATGGCAAATGCCTGTAGTATGATGAATGTAATGGATAATGGAATTCAGCACAGCTCACCTTAAAGTTAGGAATATTGTCTTGGACTTTGTTAGTGACCCCAAGTAATCACTTTATCAGTTCAACACCAGATGAACTGTTGCTGTGCTGAAGAGAGGAAGCCAGGTGGGAAGGAAAGCAAGGGACCTTAAGGTGCTGTGGCATAGTGTCTGGATTGAAGTCAAAAGGAATGATGAACTCGTGAGCCTCACCTCCACAGAGAACTAAATTCTGCCAGCAGCCTGAGAGAGTCTGCAAATAGATTCTTCTTATAGTCTCCATAAAAGCCTAGTCCAGGCAACACCTTGGCTTTGGACTGACTGGAACTCATCTAAAGGCTTTGGATTCTGACCTCTAGTATTGTGAGATAATAGTAAATGGATGCCCTTGTTATTTCCTGAGTTTGTGGCCCATTCCTGTGCTCCTTTAGAGACTGTTTCCCTGTGGTTGGGGGTTTAGTTCAGGAGAGGGTTGTCATGTTTCTTGTTGGCTTGGTATAATGGTTGGCTGTGCCATAGTTAGCAAGTTCATAGCTTCAAAACGACCAGAGCTCCTACATAAAATGCATTAGGAAACTGTTGTAATGAAGATTTCATGTTTTTTTTCCTTTTAAAATCAGAGGAATAGTATAATAAGAAATAAGAATTTTGGTTCCTTTAAAGCAAAAGTTGGATGTAAAGTGCAACAGATTTAATGGAGCAATACCAGATGGGAATGCATTAAAATAGCCCTAGCACAAGGTGAGAAGGAATCAAGAGTAGGTAATAATAATGGCACTGTGTAAAAAGCATGCCTGGAGAAACTGTGAGCTGGAATTGCAATAGTGTCTCTTTGGGGGAACGCTTTGTATGCAGTTAATGATACAAAACAAAGAATCAGGAGTCAACATGAACAGAAAAAGATCTTTTATCATAATTATTATGAGGATAATTGAAAGCATAATAATAGATTTGTCAGAGGGTGGGGTGCAGAGGGATGAGGTGAAAACCATGGAGGAATGTGACAGATCAAGGTGCAGAATAAGTAAAATACAGAGACAAAGAGATAGAAGTAGAGAAGAGCCGTCTCAGAAGAGAAAGGTTTCTAGACGGTGCCTGGTGAGCAGGACTGAATGCAGGAAGGATGGGAACCAGGACTCCACTTTCCTTTCTTGAGCTACCTCTCTACTGAACTTCCTGCTAGTGCTTTGGCTCCTGACTCAACGGTGGTTCACATGGATTAATGACCTTGTCTGGAATTTCTGTATCTCTAAGCATGTTCCTGTTTGCTGACATGGCCCTCCACATTCCTATTCTAAACTCACTGCTTCTGGTCTTTTTTTTTTTTTTTTTACTTTTGTTTATATCCCATCAGGATGGATGGAGATCCAAAAATTGTGTTTCTTTCATACCGTGTTCAGTAGACCTCAGCAACCAGAATAAAGATGAGGAAAAAGAGCCTGAGAGTTGGTGGTAATCAATATTATTTCAAAAAATTAAAAAATCTTTCCAGTGTACAAAAGCACTATTCCACAGCATGTGTGTATGGGACATGTATTGTGATGAATATGTGAGTGAGTACAGGCATGTACCTGCCATGCTGCCCATATAGTGAGATGACAACTTTGAAGAGTGTGTTTTCTCCTCCCATCATGCTGAGTCAGGGTCTCTTGGTTGCTATGCCATTTATCCCAGACTATCTGGCCTTCAACTTCTGGCTGGGTCTCCTATTTCCACCTCCTTTTTAGCCACAGGAACATTGAGGTTATAGATTTGTTCTACCACATCTGTCTTCTTTTTTTCTTTTATTGAAAACAGATTCTTTTCTCATACAGTATATCCTGATTATAGTTTCCTCTTCCTCTACTCCTCCCATTTCCTCCACACTTCCTCTCCTCTCTGGATGCACTCCCTTTCTCTGTCTCTCTCAGTGACTCACTTGTTCTCACAGCCAGGAGTCCCATAAAGATACAAAGCTGATATCTATAATAAATACACAGATGACCTGATGCAGACACATGTAGGCTCATTGCTTGCTGCCTCAGTATCTGAGAGTTCATATATGACTTGCTTAGTTGATTCGTAGGACTTTGTTTTCCCAGTGTCCTCCAACCCCTGCCTCCCGACTCAATTTTTCAGCTTCTTGTTTCACAGGATTTCCTGAGCTCTGAGGTAAGGGATTTGATGGAGACCTACAATTTAGACTTTGTCTTTGCATAATATCTGCCTGTGGGTCTCTGCTTCTATTCCCATCAGTTGCCAAATGAAGATTCTCTAATGATAACTGGATAAGGCTTGGGCCTATGAGTATAGCAGAATATAGGAATCATTTTGTTGATTTTTTTTTTTAGACCAGTCACATTTGGTTTTACTCTACTCTTTAAGCCAGCTATTCTCTGGTTATTGGTTACCTAAGCAGTGTCAGATATAAGTTCCTTCTCATAGAGTGGGTCTTAATTCAAATCATACGTTGGTCGGTTACTCCTATAAGTTCCGTGCCACCATTAGTGACTAAACTCAGGCCATCAGTGCTTTCATCTACTAAGTCATCCTGCAAGCCCATCAACACTGTTCTTGTGAAAACCGACTCTTTTCACAAAAATTAAAATAATATTTGTGATAAGTTAATAATCCAACCAGAGACTTGCCATTTAGTAAGACTAATTTAGAAGAGATTTGAAGAATATCAAATATGAATATGAAGTTTG
>PVIU01015830.1:0-47267 GCA_004026605.1 Ondatra zibethicus
ATTAGAGATTAAGGAACATGCATGTCACATGGGGTACCATGCTGAATCCTAGAACTGAAGACAGATTAGTAGACACTAGAAAGTTTTGTGAAACCCGAATATAGTCTAAACTTTAGTTAGTGACATTACATCAATAATAATCACTTACTCTCATGAAGTGTGCACTACTTATGTAAGATGTTGCCACTGGGGAGTTATTCTGAATTCTCTGTGTTATGTTGGTAGCTTTTTGTAAATAGACATCACATCAAAATAAGTTCAGAAAGCTTTTTCAATAATACTTGAAAATACATAGAGAGTATCAGGTATCACTTTGAGACGAAAACAGCAGAAATTTGTTTTTGCTGTGGGGAAACAGAAGCAGGAGAGAGTAGGGTGACTGTTGGGGAATGTAGGAATGCAGGAGATATTTTCAGGGACATTCTGAAAAAGTCAAAGTTGTTCCTCCCGCTTCTTAGAGATTTGTCTAGCTCAAGGCAGTGTTTTTAGCTGGCACAGCACCATCACATGTTGCTGAAGGAACAAGAATGCTGTTCACGTGGTTCAGGTCGTGAGGCCTCTAGGATGTCCAACCGAAGTGAGAGGAGATTAGGACTCTTGAGCTCAAATCATGCTCAAAATGGACAGGACAGCCTCAACTGTTCTCTGGCAGGGTGTGGGTCAAGGTCAAGGTTGGTCAGGGGGATGGGCGAGGGGAAGTCTTGAGGGGCACAGAGTTAGAATCCACCCGGAGGAGATAGGAACAGCTCAAGTGAAGGATTTGGTATTTGGAGCATCTCTCCGTGGTTTTGTGAGTTTCCCCAAAAGTCTAGGAGCACTCCTTGCCGCAGTCTGAGTTCCTATGAAGAAGCTTGGGGCACCCACATCTTTCTCTGGAGTAACCTCCCTCTCTCGAAGAGCCAGCTGATTGGAACCAAGGCAAGCTTGAGCTTCCTTCCCGCAGAGAAACAGGGAGTTTCTGTTCCTTTTCAATTTCCTTAGGTGTACAGAGACAGGTTTTTTATTTTTTCTATGCAGGCTATAATAACTTGCAATCCTTCTGCCTCCTGCCACCTCTGAGGGTTTGTACTGGAGGAACTAACGAATCCCTCCTGTTAGAACCTGACGGTGCTAAGGACACAGACATTCCTCATCCAGAAGTCTTGACTTCTGGCTTAGGCCATCTGGGGACCAGATAGAGAGTACATTCCACCTGCCTTCCTATGTGTATCTAAATTGTGCGGTTGTGTTGAAGGCGGGGTACAAGTCGTGTGCTGTGGTGCTTGTGGGTAATCCCAGGCGTGGGAGGCAGAAGCAGGAGGCCTGTAAGTTTGAGGCCAGGCTGGGATTCACAACAAAACTCCTTTTCCAAAACGGAAAACCGGACAGATTTGGGATGTGCAGGAAGAAGGAAAGAGCAACTGGAGTCCTAGACAATTCCTTAACAGAGGGAAGCTTCAAACTGTTTTCTGGGTTAGTCCCCCACAGAGTCCTTCACAAAGCGATGTGCTTTAAGGCACCGGGGGGCCCCACAGAGTGTAAGATCAGCGGGATCTTTTTCTCTACGTAGGTAACTTAGAGGAATTAAGCCCTTCCCTGGCTTCTTCAGACTGATCTAGTTGTTCCTAGCTCTAGTTAATTCCCGGCCCGTGAAAGTTTCCAGCAGAAAATCAGCTTTTCCCAAAGTTGGTAGGTCAGCTGCTTCATTTCATAACGGGCCGGGAAAATGGCAGCCTGTCAAACCTGATGCAAATGATATTTTATAAAAAGTAGTTTAAATTGGCTGAAGCTGTTTTTAGAGTGATCTTTTTTTTTCTTTTTTTAAAGAAAAAAATATATATGTGGGGCATGTTTCTTGCTTGAAGGAACACGGCTCCTGAGAAAACAAATTATGCGCAGATGCTTTGGGAGAGCTGCGTAGACAGGCAGGTTCAGTATAAAAGCAGATGACGACTGGGTAATGTGGGAATATGTAAATGAGACTCAGGCTGCCCTTGGTTAATAGGAAGGGACTGGTGAGCTTCTTGAGGAGAAAGTCAAAGCCATATTGAAGTCAATCTACTTGCACACCTTGGAGAAGTCAGCTTTGTTCTTGAGTCTCCCCAGGCAATGCAGGAGTTGCAGGAATTCTGCCCCAAGACACAAGAGACAGGGTTCATGTAGAATATTTGGAATTACAATTTCTCTCACTTTTAGCAGGTACCTAAAAGGTAAATGATATTTTGACTCAATGATAAAGGGATTTCAGGAGCAGGGACCGTAACAGGAGACACTATCCTTCTGAATTATGTGGAGACTAGTTCCCCCGAGACTAGATATGCCAGAAACTCAGAATTCCACCAAGGAACTTGGCAGAGTAGTTGTATTAATATCCAGACTGCCCCAAAGCCTCCTGTCTCCTCCATCCTAAGCAGATCCTGCACTCTCCTGCTCTTGGCCCCTCTACGTGCACCCACCCTGCGGTCACAACCCCTTTCGGGTAGTCAAATGACCCTTTCACAGGGATCACCTAAACCATCGGAAAACACAGACACACTGATATTTACATAACAATTCATAACACTAGCAAACTTACAGTAATTTCGTGGTTGGGGCCCATTAGAACATGAGGAAGCTTTGGGAAGGTTGAGAACCGCTGCTCTAGAGAGTTCTGTGGAAGTAGAAACTCTGACAACCCAGAAGATCTACCGCTAAACAGAGTAACAGCCTCGCTGCCACACATAAACACCCAGAGCCTAGCTCTAGCATAGCTTAGGTGAGACACAGAACCATTTTAACATACATGCTACAATTTGGATGTGAAATGGTGAGCAGAGGCTCATGCATTAAAGGACTAAAGGCTTAGTCCCCAGCATTCTTGGAAAGTGGTTGCTGCCTATGAGAGATAGGGCCTCCGGGTCAGTTTGCCAGTCACTGAGGGGGCTCCACTCTTTCCTCTGTTTTTTTTTCCAGGCCTTGAAATGAGCAGCATTGCCCCACAGTGTGCTCCTGATGAGACTGCTACTTCACCAACAACATCTGAAAATAGTCGGGATAGATTATGAACTGAAACCTCCAAAAACGGTGAGTTGAAATAAGCCTTTTCCTTTCTAGATGAATTTGTTTCTAGTGTCTGTTACGGTGAAGGACAGCTGATGAACATGTTCTTATTCCACTTGCTCAGCATAGAGTAGATGGTAAAAGTTTGTATGAAATTTTTAACACATAAATGCCGACAGAATCTCCTAACTTCCTATCTCAAGCATTTCCTGTTGATTTGTTCTGATCTCTTGACTTCCTCCCAGGATTTTCTTTTCTCTCTCTCTCTCTTTTTTTCCCTTTGGATTTGGTGGATTAAGAATTTAGAGGAACTGGGGGCACATAGCTCAGTGGCAGAGTACTTGACTCTAATGCATGAAATTGTGGGGAAGGATCTATGTAAGGTTTCCCAAAGGGCTGAGCACTTGATGCTATTCCAAAGGACCCCAGTTAGGCTCCCAGGACCCACATGGGATGACTCACAACCTTCTGTAACTTTAGCTCTGATGCCCTCTTCTGGCCTCCACAGGTATCCACTCATAAGTAGCATATGAGAGAGAGTGAGAGAGAGAGAGAGAGAGAGAGAAATAAACAAAGTAAATGTTCAGAAAAAAAGAATTTAGAGGGTGGAAGGAAGAGAGGAGCACAGAGAAAAAGCAAAGTTATCAGGGCTGGCCCTCAGGAAGTTTTGAAGAAAGGCCTGGGAACAGTTATAATTGTGTAATTTCTTAAACTAGGGAGGGAATTTTCACCTTAAAATTTTTGAGAAATGTTTGAGATCATTGATGTCTTTCCTATGTTATGTGCTAGAGCAAAACTGTGTTGGCGTTTGCTTAGTTTTATATAATTTTGTTTGTGAGGACCATCTATAATTTGAATTGCATTGCCAGGTAGATTGCAGACTAGAAACACTTCACTTGGTTTAAGCTCACATGTATCCTTGGATGTCTATTTTCTGCCTACTAAGAAGAAGGGACGTAGTTGTACTTTGAATATTGGACAAATATGTGTATGAAGATAAAGGATAGAACAGACATTGGCTGACATCATGAAAGTCCTTCAGTGCCTGTTATGCCCTCCTGCAGCTGATGTCTCCTCAATTTTGCGGTACACCTGAATGCCAGCTTCTGTTTCCCAGGCCGTTCTTTTTGCTGTATTCCCAGGCTCTCATCTGCTCCGTTTGGGTTATTCTCACTTGTCTTGCATGTCTTCCTGTGCTCTGATTCCTTGCCTTTGCCAGGCTCTTGGCATCAGGTAGAAGCAAATGTCCTCTCTGTGTTCTGTGGAGCTTTGCCCACCCAGGCTTCAGAGACAGCGCTTTCATCAAGCAGAAGGTCTTTCAGATGCCAGAATCTTCCTTTGTCCTTTGCATGTCTTCCTCCAACTCCTTGCTTTATACGGTTCTGTAGTCATGGTTGGCTATCTCCCTTTGGTTTGTCAGATGAAGTGACTCAGCATCAGTGACGTACTTTTGAAGACTTTAGATCATTGATGTGGAATTTGTATTAACTGGACTTTAGTAGGTATACTTAGTAATCATTCTTAGACTATACCTAGAAGCCTAGTCCCCCGGCTCCACCTCACTGTATCCATTATAGTATATGATGCCTCTTTCACTAATATGCTATTATGCCCTGAAAACCCTGAATTGTGGCTTGAATATGAAATGCTGCCCAGTGGCTCCTGTGTTAAATGTTTGGCCCCCAGTTGGTGGCACTGTTTGGGGAACTTCTGATAACACGAGAGGAAGGAACTAGCTGGAGGAAAGATCCCTGCAGAATAACTTTGTAGAGCTTACCTGGTCCTTGTTTCCTTTGTCTCTCTCTGCATCCTGTCTTCCTTGAGTATGAGTAATAATAATTAATAATTTGTAAGCTTGACAGACTTCTGTTATCATGTCGTCCTCATACACATGGAGCCAAACAGCCACAGACTGAAACCATGAGTCCAGTTAATTGTTTATCCTTTGAGCTCCTTTGCTCAGATGTTTTGTCCCAGTAATAAGGAAACTGATATAACTTGTTTCTCCGGCTTGAGGAAGGAGAGCAAGGTTTGGACAAAAACATCATGCAGCCTACTGTGAAAGAGCAACATTTGTTAGCATAGCCCATGAGGTAAGGTATCATTCTTGTTTATTATTTTTAATTAATTAATTGAGTTTTTGAGTGTGGATGTGTGGCGTGATATATATGTATGTGTATATGGGTGCATACGCATGTGGCGGTCAGGGATCAACTTTGCTATCTTCTGCTATTTCTGTCCACCTTTTTTTTGAGGCAGGATCTCTCACTGGACCTATTGTTTGTTGGTTGGTTTGGAATGATTGAATAAAGACAGGGTTGTACCTGTCTCTAACACTGACCCCCATATATTAGAAGTATACACCACCATGACCATAAGTTTTGTAGTTGCTGGGGATCCAAACTCAGTTCCTTGTGCTTGCACAGGTACTCAGTAAGTCTACTAAGACTTGGAAAGGTTCAAATATGTTCCTGGAAATTTGTAGAGGCAATACTAAAATACAGATGTCACTGCTTTTCTTTCTCTCTCCCTCCTCCCCCCACTTACTACACTCCTCAAAGCAAGGAGGGCTTCTTGTCTTAATTTGTTTCCCTCAACATTTATTTCATCACTGGCTACATTTTGAGATCAGTCGTAATGTTCTGTGTTATTGACAGCTGAGTCCTCCATGGGAAGTCTCTGTGAATCCCTCTTTATTCAGTGCACAGTTTCCAAGGATAATCCATCCCACAAACTATTTTCTAGTGGTTTCCGATCATTTTATAAAGCAAAAAAAAAGCACAATCAAGTTGAAAAGAATTTCATATGCCATGGCTCTCTCAGAAAAGATGTGAGAATTTGGCTAGTGTTTCAAACTATTCACTTGAAAGATCCTCTTGGAATACAAAAGACAGTTCATCTCATGTTTTAAACAGGTGAATTCTGAAAGATGATGAGCATGAAGTTGCGTTGGGGGTTTCTTTAGCACCAACAGATGGAAAGGTGAGCTGTTCTCCAATTCGTTACAGATTGTAGATGTTGCCAGCTTCTAATCTGTGTATGGCATTGGTGGCAGTGATTTGGATCTTGTGGGATAGGGTTATCTCAAAGGGTTCCTTATATCTCAACTTCATTTCTAGATCTTTCAGATCATGTTTTTGGTTTTTTTTTTTCCAAATCAAATCTGTTCTTTTATCTCTGGACCTGCTTAGTTTGCTTCACCAAGTGAGATACCCCAAATTAAATGAAGTAATACTTTGTGTTGTGTTGATATTTTGTTTGAGCTCTAACAAATAAAGCTTACCTGAAGATCAGAGGGAGGAACTAGCCATTAGTTAACCATAGAATTCTGGAGGTCTGTACAGTCAGACAGGAAGTGATATGGTTGGGTAGAGAAGAAGTAATAAGGTGGGGTGGAGACAGGAGCTTGGCCTCTTTTATAGAGGTAAGAGCTCTAACGATCGGCCACTCTACTTCCCTGATCTTTCAGCTTTCACCCCTTAATATCTGACTCCGGATTTTTATTATTAAGATCAATTAGAATTCATGCTACAGTACCTCTCCAGAAATATTACAATATTTTCAGGAAGGCATCTACATGTTAAAAAGAGTATAAGAAGAATACACCTTTGATCCTAATAAGTGAACATAATTTGAATTTTTTTGTTGCATGTGACTGATAAGAAGGTTGTCTTTGGCTAGGTACCTGTAGACTTTAAATTGGGAAAAGGAAAAATTATTCTTTTGGCTCCACATTGTATCCACTGCATATTGGATATTGACAATACACCTTAATTTGTAATGATAGAATAGTGACTGAGAGCTGAAGAGATAAGGGGAAAAGGTTCAAATCACAGATGTTTATCATGACCTCTTCTGTTTCCTTGACAACGGTACTCTTTATTTCTAGCCTCATTTGATTCATTAACTTTATCACTGCTTAGCATCAGCCACACAGCTACCTGTTACTCCCTCCTTCCTTCCTTGTACTCTTTCTTTGGCAACTCACCATGTTTTAACCTCACATGGCAATCCACACATTGAGAAATGACCCCTGGCATTCTGTATATATAACAGGTAGGCTTATTCAATTTTACCTGTCACCCCCTATCATTTCACCTAATAGTGTGAGAGTCTATTTGCCAGACAATTGCAGTTTGGACTACAGTTTTGAATAATGTCACCATAGATAGGTTTGTTCAGCCTCTGGGGATGGCATCTCTTAATGGCTCTCCGAATACTCTAGTGTTTATTTTTTCTTCACTGCCAAAGTGCTTGCTCATTCATCTGAATCACCAACTTCTCCAACAATTTATCTTTCAAAATAGCAACTATTGTCCCTTTGGACAGGAAGGTATAAAGCAAATTTCCTTTTCTATAGCAGTTCAGTGTTAGGAGAGGTTTCCTTGACCACATCTCCATTTAATGTGATGTTCCATAACTTAGTTCAAAGTTATGAAGTCCACACACCCAAAATTCATGATACTTCCATAACTCTGACTAACTAAAAAAGCAGAATGATGATCAATAAATTCTTTTCTGGTAGGTAGGAAGATCCATCCCACTGACATTTGTCACAAACCATTATCCATACCTGCAGTGACCTTTGCTCTGACTTGAATGCTCTGGACCAACTTAAAATACACTTCATCATTAAGAAGTTCACAACCTAATCCAAACATTAAACAAGTCTGTCGTCTACTCATTAATCCAGTCTGCTGTGTCAGAGTATTAAATGACTAAGAGGCAGGTTATATTCTTGAGGGATTACAGTATAGTAAGGGCATGTGGTCATATGCAAAAATGACTTGAGTGTCTTGAGGCAAGATTTACTTTGCACTGTTGTATGAGGGGTTCGGGCTGTGTTCCCTGCGCAAGGCCCCTTGTTCTGTCCCACCCGGCTCCTGGTGCGTACCCGAAATAATTACACGGAAACTGTATTTATTGAAATACTGCCTGGCCCATTAGCTCTAGCCTCTTATTGGCTAACTCTCACATATTTGTTTAACCCATTTCTAATAATAGGGCCCCTTGTTCTGTCCCACCCGGCTCCTGGTGCGTACCCGAAATAATTACATGGAAACTGTATTTATTGAAATACTGCCTGGCCCATTAGCTCTAGCCTCTTATTGGCTAACTCTCACATATTTGTTTAACCCATTTCTAATAATCTGTGTGTCACCACGAGTCGTGGCTTACCGGGAAAGATTCAGCGTGTGTGACCTGGCAGGCTTCATGGCGGGTGGCTCTCTCTGGCTCTGTCCCCTTCCCAGCATTCTCTTCTCTTTATCCTGTCTATCTAAGTCCTGCCCTATCAGAAGGCCAAGGCAGATTCTTTATTAACCAATAAAAGCAACCCAAATACAGAAGGACCCTCCTACACCATTGCACATTCTCTAGTCTTGAATATTCAATCTCAAATCCATTTTTCTCTTATTCTCCCACTCTCATCTCACTTATTTCTCCTTATGTCCTCTTTAAATAATGTTATTTAGATCAAATATCAACCTTACTTATTTCTCTAGAAATAAATCATGAAAGATTGTAATGTGAATTTGAGTGTTACATTAAATAAAGGGGCAAGAGGGGTGTAAATAAGGGCATCATGAACACCTCAGAGGAGGGGTATGCTTCTCATGAGAGCTTATGCATTATAAGTGTTTTCCTAACTGAATTAAGGATTTTAGTGGCTTCTGAAGTCAAACCATTTGAAGAATTTAAAAGATCATGAGAAAATACATTTATATGCTTTTTTCATAAGGAATTCTTCTTCCTCTTCCTCTTCCTCCTCCTCCTCTTCCTCTTCCTCTTCCTCTTCCTCTTCCTCTTCCTCTTCCTCTTCTTCTTCTTCTTCTTCTTCTTCTTCTTCTTCTTCTTCTTCTTCTTCTTCTTCTTCTTCTGTTTTGACTTTTTTAAGATAGGGTTTCTCTGTGTAGCCTTGACTGTCCTGGAACTCACTCTATAGACCAGGCTGGCCTTTAACTAAGAGATCCATCTGCCTCAGCCTCCCAAGACATGCACCACCACACACAGGGGTTAAAGACTTGCACCACCACACACAGCTATGGATTTTTTTAAAAAATGAAAACATCAACATTTCTAACTAGATCTTGTTAATTCAGTAGACAAACTAGCATCTCCTTCCCTCTTCTCCAAGCACACGCTTTTTGTACCTCTAATTTGCATTCTTGTGGTAAACCTCTAAGTGTATCCAGATGCCTCTTCACCTAACCCATCCTTTATGCCACTAAGAGAGTTACACCTAGAGTTTTATTTGGCCATTTGGACCACTTCCACCAGTGGTTAGTGTTTTATCCCCTGTAGAAAGTGAGTTAGGTGAAGCCCTCATGTATCTCACACACACACTCCCAAAATTCCTGATAGATGAACTAGAGAACACCCACAGATAACTTATTCTGAAGAATGGGGTGATATGATGTCAGGTACTGCCAAATGCTAGCAAACAAGTTTAAAGTATGGTAGTAGTTAAGAGCTACATCTTGATCCAAAGGCAGAGGTGAGGGAGGGAGAGAGAGAGGGCTTAAAAGAAAGAGAGAGGGACTGGGTGGGCCTGGCATGGGCTTTGAAACTTCAAAACACACCACCAGTGATATACACCTCCTAACCCTATTAAAGAGTTCTACTCCCTGGTAGACTTCATATATAAGAGCCTATGGGGACCATTCTTATTCAAGCCAACAAAAGAAATGATTATTTTGAGGCTTATACAGGTTGTTTTCTGAATTCAGTTTGCTGCAATTGGACACCTGGTCTCCTTGATTCTTGTTAGCCATTGGCCAGCCTGCCATTTGCTCCTGGACGTTGCCTTCCTACTTCCCAGGTGATTACTGATGTGTGAGGTCAGTCCTAAGTCCCTGATTCCACTGATCCACTCCTTTCTTGCTGAGAAAATTTCCTGCTTCTAGTTCCTGTGATTAGATTTGGCCTCTAAGATAATCTAGAAAATATCCTTGTTTTGTTTTATGATTAGTATCCTAAGTAATATTTATGAATATTCTTGTGCCCAGTCAGGCAAGGTTCAGAGTCTAAGGACAGGGTATGGGCATCTTTAGAGTACCATTCTGCCAAACAACAAAAACTTAGTTTCTTTCTTTTGAATATCAATACCCTGAAACTTATTATAGTAAGAAGTCTTCTTAAATGATAAAGTTTTAATTGTTAAAAAAATAAAGATACCCAGATGGCCTTCTTCTCTAGGTGTGTCCCAGATACAAAGGAGGGGTAGAACCTACTAGTTGGTCACTTTTTCTTAAATGTAAAGTCCAAGAACACCAAGACATGTAGTTTTTCTTACAAAACCCTTTACATCTTTGGTATCTTAAAAATAGATGGAAGGAATCTCCTATAAGATGACCAACAAATGCATTCCCACTTAATGTAGGGACTAAAAGTGACAGCCAGTGCTGTCCTTGGTTGCCTCTCAGAAGTCCTATTGCTATACAATCTGGACACAGGTCTAGGAAGAATGGGGCTGGATTTGATCTGAAAGTCTTTTCCTGAGGAATGGGTTATGTAAATTGTCAGTGGAAGAACACAATAGTTTTACCCAGCTATGACCTCTATGAACCACATAGTGATCATCAGCAGAGAGATATCACTAACTGTGCAATAGTGGCAGTTGTATCTTGGTGATAACCATTAGCTGTATAATCCGAATTAAGGCCCACTCAATAGGAGGGAAATAATACGTGGTATTATAAACCTGATCAACCACCTGTGGCTAGCATAGTCATAGATCCCAGAAGAGAACCTACCACTGCCACATTTCTGAACCAGTATAATTCCTAACTGCATACAAAACACTTGACCTTATACCCACAGATACCTGTAGCACTCATCCCCTCATCAAAGAAATTTCATTTTTGCAGTAGAAAGAGAACTTTACAGAAAGCCACAACTAGTCAAGCTGCAGGGAATAACTGACCTAGCCTGAGTTGATCCATTTACAATGCAACTCCTACACCCAAGACTCAGAAATCACAGAAGGGGTGGGAAGATAATAAGAAATAGAGAATCAGGACATCTTCTGCAAGACTGTGTCTTCTAGATATAACATGAAAGCTACACTTATGAAATCTCAACAGTATGTCTGCTTAAACAAGATCTGAACAGTGACACCACCAGTTGATGTAACAACGTGAATGGGGGAAATCCCATGGGGCTCTACTCTTAGATGAAGACCTGCAAGCAAGTAAATACAGCCAAGAGAGTGAAAAATTAGTATTCCCTAGAGATGAGCCCCCCAAATCGATATCAAATGATCAGCTTTTAAAAATATATAACACCAAACAGACTCAGCAGGTAACATTTATATATTTATTTGCTCATATGTGTATCATTAATAATAAATAGGTGGCCAATTTGAAAGGGAGCTGGAGAACATGAAGAAGGGTAAAATGGAGGAGGGGGTAATATTATTATGTTTTAATTCAGTAAAAAAGAGCAAAGTAGCAGCTAACATGTTTTGTGCCTTTATAATTCATACTAGATAGTTTGATTAATTCTTCACACACTTTATATTTGACACAAAATTTGGTGCAATATTTCCCCCAATGTGAGATAAAAAAACACTTAAAGAATTCAATAATATGTTCAAAATGTATTAGACTGAGCTAAGATTTTAAAAGGCATGTGTACTGTACTATTCAGAAAAAACACAATGTTTATTTTTACTAAGTTCTATACAAAAACTGTTTTCAGGATCTTTTCAAAGTTTGTTATGAAAAGTACCTATCTCTGTGACATGACCTTGATTTTCATTTTTTGAGACAACTTCTGCCAACTGAAGTTGGTTCTACCTATACCCTGTATTACTACCACAACTGAAGTTGGTTCTATCTATACCCTGTGTTACTATCATAACTGAAGTTGGTTCTATCTATACCCTGTATTACTATCACAACTGAAGTTGGTTTTTTCTATACCCTGTATTACTATCACAACTGAAGTTGATTCTATCTGTACCCTCTATTGCTATCACAACTGAAGTTGGTTCTATCTATACCCTGTGTTACTATCATAACTGAAGTTGGTTCTATCTGTACCCCATATTGCTATCACAACTGAAGTTGATTCTATCTGTACCCTCTATTGCTATCACAACTGAAGTTGGTTCTATCTGTACCCCATATTGCTATCACAACTGAAGTTGATTCTATCTGTACCCTCTATTGCTATCACAATTGAAGTTGGTTCTATCTGTACCCCATATTGCTATCACAACTGACGTTGATTCTATCTGTACCCTCTATTGCTATCACAACTGATGTTGGTTCTATCTGTACCCTGTATTGCTATCACAACTGAAGTTGGTTCGATCTGTACCCTGTATTGCTATCACAACTGAAGTTGGTTCGATCTGTACCCTCTATTGCTATCACAACTGATGTTGGTTCTATCTGTACCCTGTATTGCTATCACAACTGAAGTTGGTTCGATCTGTACCCTCTATTGCTATCACTACTCATTTGTTGCTTACTGCTACTGTCCCTCAACCTCCAACCTTAGTACTTCCCTCTTCTCCATTTTCCAACAGCAAATGGGAAGTTACTTCTTTCATCCACTATGCCACACTTTAAATACAATTTCCATTGATCCTTGCATGGTAGTGCACACCCTTACCCCCAGCTCTCTGGAAGCAGAGACAGGTAGGTCTCTGTGAGTTCGAGGCCAGCCTACTCTACAGAGTGAGTTCCAGGACAGTCAGAAATGAGCCCTTGCCTCAGAAAGAAACAAAATTCAATAACAACATATTGTACAACTTGGGGAGAAATTTCCTTAAGCTTAACCCTTTATTCTTTCTATTAAATATTTTAAATGCAGGCTGCCACAACTGTGCTGTCCAGGAGTTATTTTTCCTCTCTCAGTGTTCCCTTTGCAGGACAATTCCTTAATTTTCTAAGCCTGACAGTAAGTAATTTCATTTGTTTTTATTTTACCCATTTTATTTTCTCTATTTTAGTTTCTACCATTCAAGTAGGGTTGCCTATTTACTTATATTATTGATTTCTATATTTTGTGATTTTTAGTTTTCTGTATTTCCTTGATTCTTTGGCATATTTAAGAGACTGGAAGCTCCATTTGTATGAACTTCTCACTCATTACCTTTGTTGACTAGTGCTATGATGAGAACCCATCAATATTATAGCTGAGATGTTGTCTTTAGGACTGGTTAGATTCCTCAAAGTGGAAATTCCCAGTTTTCTCTTGGGAAGGTTAAAACTTTCTAATATGACTGTAAAGCTTTTGTAGGACAGTGGCTGGGACAGGAATGAAGACAGAGCTATCTCAAGAATATATGTGCAGGCTTTCCCATTTCTTCCATTTTGGTATCATGTTTCTCCTGCTAACTGTGCTTGCTGTGTCCAGACCAGAGATGGCCTCTTTTCCTTGCTAGAGATCAGATCTCTAGTCTTCTGATGGGCGAGGCATGTAGAGTTAGAAGACATAAGGCTCCAAAATGCCTTATAAATGAACTCCAGTATAGAGCCCCTTGAAAAGTTCCTGCCTTCTCAGTGAATGCTGTAAGGAAGCAGAGAGGACAATGTTCAGGCCTTCGCTGCCACCTCCCATCTTCCACTGCACTTTATCCAGCTGCGTTATTGATTCTGGCCTGTTGCCCCTCAAGCCCTACTCAGTAAATGTCAGCAGTGAGCTCTTCATCCAGATGAACACATAGGATCATGGGTTGGGGTGATAAGAATGACTTTCCCTTACTTCAGGGCTTCACAGAATATTATGGGATTCAGTCCGGATTTTCTGATGCAAATGGCAACATCTACAATTAAAAGCAGAAGCCCCAATCAGCTATAAAATAGACTAAAGTGTAGATCTTTAGGACCTATATATGATCCAGACAGGGTATCGGGGCTTAGTAAAGGCTTCTCTGAGGAATGGGGAATTATGTCCATGTCTTCTAAGTTCCTTAAGACAAAGGGACAGTGATGTGATTTTCTATTTCTATCTCAAGAAGAAAGAAATTCAATGGCCTGTATCAATACACATAGAAAAACAAGATGGGCTTTCCCCTCCTCTGCAACAGCCATGCCAACGGTATAAGTAAGCAGGCATTCTGAGGGTAGATTGGGAATAAAGCAATTGCAGTGACAGGTAGAGGACTGGTTTAATGTGAAACCCTCAGCTTCTTTGAGTCTGTGTTTCTATTGACCTGGTCAGTTGTTTGAAAACTATCCACTTGTAAATAGACAGAGTCTATCTCAGATTGCAAAATCTCAAAAGAGGTGGTGTAATGCATACTACCATGCCTGGAATACCTTGGTTTAATAAATATTTATTAAGTTGAAAATGTGGGTTCATTATTTAGAAAGTAGGATGTATGGAACTTTTTAGTGTAACCATAGAAGCAGCAAAGATTAAAATAAAAATAAGACTTCTGATCAGATAAAAATTAATTAGTAATATGATTGCTTTGCAATGCATGGGTGTGAAACTTGTCCAGAGTGAAGGGAGCAGATCAAGCACTAGAGGACATGGAACACTGTCTAGTGTGTTTGGAAATGACAACACTGCATGTTTGGAATCCTAAACAGTTTCATAAATGAGCAAAGGCAAGGAAAATATTTGGATCTGAAAGCAATCAAATTGAACATATGTACTTTTGCTTCTGTGTCTCAATGAAGTGATGATACAAATCTGGGCAAATCAAGCTAGTAAGCAATCACATACAAGATATTTCTGAATAAACTGTTGAGATTAGATTTACTAAATTGTTCAGTCAAAATCTCTTTCCTATTAACAGTTTCAGTGACAGTTTAAAATCCAGAATTTCTAGGTTTTATATATTATGGGACAATCAATATATTGATTGTATTCAACCAGTTGTATTGTCTTCATATGAATTCAGTGGTAATTTTGTGCTTAATTTGTAAAACTTACGTAAAGCACTAGAAGACTTATGTGTGATGAGCCTGTGTGTGGTACCTTTGAAGAGTGTATGTTGTCGTTGAAAGGGAAATACTGAAACCGGTTCCATAGGCAGGCATTTGTCATTTGCCACACACCCAGTGTTTTGCTGATTGTGTGAGCCTCAATGTCCTTTTAGTTGGATGCAAGGAAGGTTTGCTAATGGGGTCTGCTTGTGTTGCATATTAGGTAAGAAGAAACAGTGGAGACATGGAGAGAAGGGTTCCTACTGAGGACCCTTTGCTGCGTTTTTGATCTCTGGGCAATGCCACCCTTCATCTTCCAC
Source organism: Ondatra zibethicus (assembly GCA_004026605.1). NCBI lineage: Eukaryota > Metazoa > Chordata > Mammalia > Rodentia > Cricetidae > Ondatra > Ondatra zibethicus. The sequence goes on from PVIU01015830.1 coordinate 15,227, forward strand.
TCCCTCAGAACTCTCAACACTCTCCTTACTAATTTATCACTGTCATTAATCTTGTGGCATGTACACATGTTCACAAGTGTGAATGTGATGTGCCTATGCCACAGGGCATGCAAGGTCAGAGGACAACACTGCACGTGGGTTCTTGCTTTCTCTCATTTGTTACATGGTGTTTGGTTGCTTGTCACTGCATATGCCAGGCTATGTAGGCCCAAGCTTCCAGGAATTCTGTGTCCATCTCCTGTCTCACCATAGGAGCACTGAGATTACAGCCCCCTATTACCCTGTCTGGATCTTATATAGGTCCTAGGGATCTACACTCAGTTTTCACTCTTGCTCAGGAAGCTCTTCGCCAGGCCATATCCTCAGTCCTGCTTTTTATTATTGTTTTAGTTCTTTCTCTACATTAGCTTCCCTGAATACTCACTTGTAGACAGAAGCCGCTCATTTGTTCCTAGCTGCCAAGACTTAAAATAATCACACAGAAACTATATTATTTAAATCACTGCTTGGCCAATCACTTAAGCATATTGCTAGATAGCTCTTATATCTTTGGTTAACCCATTTCTTTTAATCTGTATATTGCCACATGACTGTGGCTTACCAGCAAGGGTCCAACGAGTCTGTCCCCGGTGGTGGCTGCATGGCTTCTTGTGACTCTGTCTTCTTTCTCCCAGCATACAGTAGTTTTCCCCACCTAGCTCTACTCTGCCCTATCACAGGACAATGCAGTTTCTTTACTCATTAACCAATAAAAGCAACACATATACACAAGGACTTCCCACACCACTCATTGACAAAAAAGTGTAGAATTCTTTAAGATTAAGACCAAAACTTGTCTATGGCTTTTGGAAAAACGTTCTATATGTTTTATATTTTCTAGATGCTCCATGTCCTTTCTATTGTGGTTTTCTTTCTTTCTTTCTTTCTTTTTTTTTTTTTTTTCGAGACGGGGTTTCTCTGTAGCTTTGGAGCCTGTCCTGGAACTAGCTCTTGTAGACCAGGCTGGTCTTGAACTAACAAAGATCCTCCTGTCTCTGCCTGCCAAGTGCTGGGATTAAAGGCATGCGCCACCACCGCCCGGCCATATTGTGGTTTTCTAAACAAATTGATTTACTCTTATTTGGAAGTCATGCATGCGATTAGATAGATATTTCCATGTAATAAAATAGTCTTCAATGTTAATCTATTTTTTAGTTTGTACACAAATCACAGTTTTTAATGTTTCCACTCTTGTAATAAGAAAATGTGCTTTATTTTTTAAGTATTCTTGAAACACTTATAGGTGAGAGCATAACAAGACACTGCAAACTTAGTGACTTAACCCTGCAGCTCCTGTTCAAGGATCTTGTGTGGCCTAGAGGAGTCTTTTGTTTTAGGGCCTTTGTCATATCCTTAGCTACAAAATAGCAGCTGGAAGGTAGGATTGTATCTCAATGTTTTACTACCAGGTATTAGAGGTGACAATTTACATAATTTTATAATTTTTAAAATAGAATCACGTCACTACATGTATCCTATACTCAAGCAGGGAAGGATTACACAAGTGTGTGAGTACCAGGAAGTAAAATCATTTGAAGTTCCTTCATAAGATGTCAGCTATATCATTTCCTTCAAGAGACACTAATAACCGACAGACAAATTAAACTAACCTCCCCTTTCACCCTGCAATAAAAACTTACTCCCTGGGGTTACAGTTATAACATTATTCATTTTTCTCCTATATGTTTTGTAAAATTCAACACTCATATGAAGCATCATAGCTGCTAAAAGTTTATCTAAAAGATACTCTACTTTTAGGGACCTTAGAATTTCCAACTCAGCTTCTGTTCTGGGAACCATCCTCTAATGGTCACAAAAATGGAAAATATGTCCCCTGCAGACTCTCAGATAAACCAATCCCTCCTTGCACTGGGTACAGAAATACCTGCTTTCAAAGGGATCTTTCAAAATTACACCATGCTTGCACTTCAGGTTCCTTCTTAAATCCCGGTAAATGGCAGTGTGCTCTCTTTGGATGGGGGCAAACTTCCGCTGTTAAAAGACATTCACGTGGCAGCCCCCGTGCTGTCTCTTATGAGTCCTGCCAATGCTTTGATCATTTTAAATCTAAAAAGGGCTTAAAGTGGCTTTGTTAAAACTCTCTCTATGAAAAGCCGAAATCCTTCAATAAGTCAGAATGAGATGCTGCTATATAAAGACACAGCAGTTACATGATTCTCCTTGTAGGAAATGCATCAGCTAAACTCTACCATATTACATTTGAAGGAAGTTTTTTATGTATACGTCTGAAATATCAGAGGTATGAGAACATAAGTTTTAATTATACACATTAAGAAATGGGGTACAAGTCTTTGCCTTGCATGGAGGCAGAGCCAGCACTACCTCGATGATTCAGTTGAAATAGCAATGAACAAACCAACACCCTAAGCAAACTGTACCCACATTTTCCTATGGTACTTGACATTCTATTATTAAAGAGTTGCTCATGGGTAGATGAATTATCATCCCCTTTACAGATACAAATACCGCTAGAAAAAAACCCACAGAGGGCAGTAATTTTAGGATTCAATAACTTTGAATCAATTAATAATTTCTTTCTATGGGGTTGTTTATACCACAGGACAGAAGAAACTAAGGAAGCAGAACACTTCTGCCAGACAAGGGAGGGGCAGAAATCACATGAGAGGGAATGAAAAAAACCCCGTGAGTCAGGCATTTTCTTGCCATGGGAAGCTATGCAAGCATGATACACGATCTGAGCAAATCCTCACCCAGCCTCTGGTAGTGGTCAACCTTGAATGCAGATGTAGCCTCCCCTGCCTTCACACACAGCGCTCTTGTCAGTGTACCTCCTCAGAATCCTTTTCAAAGTGACAGTAGGAAGCCACAAGCAGAGATAACAGCTTACTTTTTTTAAATTGTAAGTTTAAGCAAGGATGAGAAAGCCATCCCATTCTAGAAATTCAATGGCTTTGTTGCTGTCTTCAGAGGGAAAATAAAAGCTGCACTCACATTTTATCTCTTTGTTTTTCTCAAAGAAAACCTTTGGTTTGATCGTTTGAATTTCTGTTTTGCATGCTCCAGGTCACTTTGGAGAGATGACTTGGGGGACACTTTGATGGGCACACTCGTTTATGGCCTCCTTTCCTTCCTTAGAGACCAAAGAAACAATAAATGATGTTCATATCAACAATCATGAGATGTCAAGAAAACACCAAATCGTACTCATTGGCCTATATATGTGATAGAAAAAATATGTGTCTTGTTTTTCAGGAGGATTTTTAATATGTTTACATTTCTAAGAATTGGTGACTAGATTCATGAAGGTCAATCCATGCTTTGACATACTACTTCATTACTTAAAATATCCATGAGACATTTGGTATGGTTCTTAATATCAAAGTTTTTTTAATTAGATAGAAATATGTTAAGCAGCTTCTAAATCTTGGGCATGGTTCCATGAACTAGAGTTGAAGCAGGAAACAAAATCATGTGAAACAAACAGACAAAAAAAATGGGTTAAGTGTAGTACCGAGACTTCCAGGACTGCAGGGTTGCAAAGAAATGGGTAAGCAGGCGCAAACACAGGTATTGGAGGAGTTTTAACTGGTCCAGTAAAGGTGCTTTTAATTTCCTGATGAGTTTAAACTTCAATTTAAAAAATTCTAACTTATTTTCTTGAAATTGCTATTTATTCACATTTCTTTTTCAATAGCTTTCTACCATCTATCCCATCCATCCATCCATCCATCCATCCACCCCACCCACCCACCCACACATCCACCTACTCATTCACCCACCTACCCATCCACTCAACTGTCTATCTTCCCACCCATCTCTAATCCATTCGGTGATTAAAAAATATTCTAGTGCTAACCATATATAGGACACCAGATTGGATTCTGTTACTATAGTGGCAAAAACAAAAACAAAAAACAAAACAATGACAACAAAAATCAAAACAAAGACTACATCCTTCCCGAAAATGCAATAATGTTTGTTTCAAAGTCTTCCAGAAGAGGAAGAACAAAAATCACATGGCAGGCTGCCCATTGCCAATCTTCTCTGTGGAAGTGGTGGTACTCAGGTTTGAAACCTGACACAGCAAAAGAGGTGACCAGAAAAGACCAGAAAGAAGATCTCAGCTGGGCAGGCTCAGTATGGGCTAATGCAAGAACACCAGGAAGTTCAAGGATGTAAGGGTCCCAGAATACCAGGTCAATAAGTGTGGTAATCATACAGGACCAGGGACTTGAGCAGACATGAGTCATGGTGAAAGGACTGGATCTGATCATAAAAAAAACTACTGGAATGTTTTTACGTGATGTGATTTCTGTTTATACACATATGATTTACATGTACAGCTATTATTCAACATACCTTGTGGAGAATGAACTGGAAAGGAAGAACAGTGACAAGAGACTCCTTAGAGACTTTAGCAACAGGTCAGGAGGAGACATCACAAGGTTTTCACTTGGTGAAGCCATTAGGACACAGAGTCCATAGCAATAACTTGATTTCTAACTGACATACCCTCTTGGGTTTAAAGACTTGAATCAACTGAGCAGTGGGAATTGACTTTTCTCTGGGATCACTTTAACTCAGTAAACTGTCAGGGCTAGTGTCGAGTTCAACCCACACTGAGATTTTCTTTCTTAGATGTTCAATAGCTTCTCCATCTTTTTTCCTCCTTTTAAAAATCTTATTTTTATTTGTTTTCCTTTTATAAATTTTCTACAAGAAATATTGCTATCTCATCTCACACCAACTTGGTCAATTCTTGCTCAAAGGAGGAGTTTCCCATAGTCTCAGCTCGTCAACTCAAACAGTAGATGCTGCCCACAGTGTGCACAAGGTGCATAGCAGGAGTATTCTTATAGGACCAAATTACATCTCACATTTAAATGCATACCTGAAAATAGATAGATGTAAGAATTATACTTGAATGTCAAGGGAAGATGAAGTTAAGGGGTAAACTTTGACATTGGAGAGGCAATTGCTGCAGGCGGGAAGAGAGTTGGCCCTGAACTGGATATCATCATTCAGGGGTCAAGTCAGGAGAGTAGGAGAGAACCAAATCCTATTTTCCCTTCAGAGATAAAAAGAGGAGTAGATATCAAGGATGCAAACTTCTCACAGTATGTGTTAGTCAACACAGGAAACCATAGCAAAATACCATGAATTGGCATTTAACACCAGATACTTATTTTCTCATAGCATGAGAGGCTGGCAGTCCAAGATAAGAATATAGACGGTGGGCTCCTGGTGAGGACTCACATCCTATCTATAGACTTTTACCCTTTTCTATTTCAAGGGGCAGGGGAGAGAACCCCAGAACCTCACCTGAATAATTCTCATGATCCCAGGTAATATCATCTCATATTGGGGCTGTTAGGGGATCAGTAAATCAGTCTGAGGAAGACATAATTCAGTCTCTAGCAGATTGTATCAGATCTTCCATTTCTTATCGTAGATGTTTATATTCCATTTTCATAAAATGTTTAAAACATGAAATGTATATGTGTTACCTTACTGCATGCAATATACAATCATACTTATTTGATCTATCTTATCAATGAGATCAGGTTCCATAAGCATAGTGTCTGAGTCCTTTCTTCATTGTTCTGTTGGTAGATTTTTTTTAAATAGTTAGTGTTCAGTACATTGCTTCCTGGTATAAATTTTGGCCAAATTTTTTCTTATTCATATTTTGGGATAATAGATGAAAATTTTATCCTTTAAAAATATATTATAAAGCATCTACCCACTTGCTAAGAAATATTAAATAATATAGGAGGGTGTCTAAAGCCTCCCTTGTCATCTACATTATGGGCAAACTTCCAAGCATACATATAGTTACATAAAACTCTCCTAAGATTGTTGTTAATGTATTCAACTCTAAGAGTTGCTTGTAGTCATTTAGGTCAGGCCACTTTAGCCAGGAATGTAGGAATCCAATCCAACTGACTCTCTAATTTTTCCACAGGTCTTTCTTGAACATCTGGCTCTACTAAAAACTGATGGTTTATTCATTCTAAAACATGCCCTACAGCGCTAATCTTGCTGCCTTCCTCACCCTGGCGATTGCGTTCTTTGCTAAGCCCTTCCAAGTTTCTCATACAATATCATATTTGATTCTCAACATGATCCTAAGAGATGAATAGTAACCTAAAATTTTTACTGAAGACACAAAGATAAGACAACATATTCAATTTGGTTTTGTAACTCATAAACTTGTCTCCACCCATAAGCCTATATTCCCCCATCCTCATTTCTGCCCCTATCTTTATGGCTCCTTTGGATCACATTTCTTTCACAATGACTTTGCTAAACTTTCTAATTCAGGAAGTTTTCTAATGACAATTAGTGTTCTAGACTGAAGATGTAACTAGAAAGCTGTCAAGCTTTGACTCAGTTGGTATAGAAACTTTGATTTCAGTGATATCTTGCTCAAGCCTAGATATAATGGGGAGGGCCTTTGTTCTGCTTCAAAGCAATGTGCTGGACTTTGTTGACTCTCCCATAGGAAGCCTTACCTCTCTGAGGAGTGGATGGGAGGGTGTGGTAGGGGACTAGGTGGAGGTAGCAGGAGGAGGGGAGGGAGGGGGACATATATTTGGCTAGTAAAATGAGAAAAGATAGTTTTTAAAAAAATAAAAAAAGAAACTTTGATTTCTACATAGTCAAGTTAGAGCCCAAGTGACTAACCTATTGGTTTAAGGCAGTAAGTTGAATGTTGGAGCTGAGATCATATTTGGCTGAGTCTCAGTACATCCATTTTCCACTTTGACTTACTGAGGCTGAGAGGTGTTTGAGAGGAATGCAGGGAGAACAGTTGTTAGCGAAGAGAGGACAGAATCGGGGTGGGGAAGATTTGAGAAGTTTGTGAAGTTTCGGGCTCTTTCCTTTTATTTTGCCACCACCTCTTCCTGCTCCTTACCTCCCTTTCAAGACAATGTTGGAGTCTAGGAGTCTAGGGTAGTGTCCTATGATGTGAAAAGTTGGAACAGGAAAGGCAAGAGCTGGTGGCAAATGCAAGGCAACAGTTTTGCTCTGACTGCCACCAGCATTTATGCTCTTCACACCACTAAGTGGAATGTTTCAAATGGGGGATGGGAGAGCTCTGCCTCCAATGGTGCTGGTTTAACTGCACAGAAGACATAACATATGAAGAAAGCTTTGGAAGACAAACTCTAAATTGGAGGTTCGCCTTCCTTCACTAATTCTGTAGCACAGGTGATGGGAACAATACTCATTTTTGAGGTAGTTCATCAAGTTCCCCAAAGAAAGACATAAATGTAATTCTAGTATCCTATAGATAGTATGATGAATGGATGGAAGTTATTTTCAGAGTAATAAAGAGGAAATAAATTCCTTCTAGCAAATTTTCAGTAAATCTTTTCAATTATAGAAGGTATTCTGTGAGTTGGGTATGTGATATTTATATTTCAAAACTTGGTATACATATTTAGCAACTGAGAGAACCATACCACTTTTAAAAGAAAGTCAGTTGTGCTCCTGTAAATAACCACAATAAACTCAGTGGTTCACCACGCTACACTTGTGTAGACTGACTTCTTTAGTCTGCCATGAGGGCCAGTTCTGAATAAACATTTCTTCCCAACTCCCAACAAAGGACTCACCCAACACTCTCCTGGAGTGATGAAACTACGAGTATACACCACCACACCCCAGCAAGGCCAGGCCTTATGAGTAATGTTGGCTTAATAAGTTGTGTTTACTCCTCAAGTGGCAAGACTGTTGCTTGTCCCACTCTAAAAGCAAGTTTGTCTATAGCTTATAGAACCTCTTCCCTGTATAGTTACCTCATCTAGTACTCAGGCTGTCTTGCTCAGCATACTGACAGGCTTGGGGGATTTGCTCTCATCCAAGAGAATTTGCTCTGAGTAAGAGTCTTAATATAGAATTGCAGGAAACAGTAGAGAAGATACTTGAGAGATGGAGGATTCCTTCATACAAGTAAGTATTACATTTTAAATCCTGGTGTTCTAGTCTTCTTGCTGACCAAAAGGATTTAAATATTTCTCTCCGTATAATATCTAAATATCATTTTCAATGCCCCAGCCTCTGGAATACATACAAATCTATTAGCAATTGACCCAGCACTTGATCAGTTATCATTCCTAGTTCCAGGAGCAACTGGAATCAGCAGTGGGATGACCTGCAAGCAGTGGGAACATCTGGAGCAGCAGCAAAGATGTAAAGGAAACAATTTCTGTAGAAGTTAGCTCGATTCTGGAAATAACCAGGCTAGCTAAAAGAAAAATCGTTATATTTTATTTATTATAAGGGGGAAAAACACAAAAAACAGGAATGAGAAGTCCAAGCTCAGCTATGCCATGAGGGAACCACAGAGAGAGTGCCTGGGCCATGTGCCCATTTTTCTCTGGATCCCAGAAAGCCACACCCTAACTTGGTCCCACCTCTTGAAGATAACTGGTTAACAAAGCGTTTTCATCACCTCTCCCTTTTGTCTAAACAAGAGAGATCCAAACCCAATACAAAACTATATTCAATAAGAATAGATATTAAGTATAAAATTACAAACAACATAAAATATTAAGAATGTTTTAATACGCATTCTATTCCAAAGAGTCTAAGTCTTGTATCAGAAATGGGCTTGGCTAAATCATAAGAGGAAGGTAACTACGACTATCTAATCTTCAACCCCATCGAAGGCCTGAGAAGGGAGAAAATATTACTTGAATCAAACAGTATATGACAGAGACAATTGGCTACCTGAGTAATCACCCAAAGTCTCATTTGCAATGTTGAAGCAACATACTTTGGCTAAGGCCTAGTGTAACTGACAGACCATTTTCAGAGGCAGGGAATTCTTCAGAACTGTCTTACCCTGTCTTGGCAAGGTTTGGCAGTCTTTTTCCTTGTGTCCTGCTTATCCAGCCCGGATACCATGTATTTTGTCAGTGGCTGAGGCATGGACAGTTCCTTGCCCAAAGGTCAATTGTGCCAAGAAGTAAACAAACTCTGAGTGGAGTGTCTTCGGTGCTCAACATTCTCTTGGGAATAGATTGGTGCTGTCAGGAGCAATCATGTCTCATGTCAACAGAATCCTAAGTTATTTAAATGCCATGTTCTACAGATCCTTGAATTGGCTGAAGATAACCTATCTAGGCATAATATAATCTCTATGTATCTAAAGAACCTAATTAATTTGACTATATATAACAATCATGAACAACTATCAAATTACAATCTTTAATACCTGTATAACTTAAGGACTAAGACTTCATGTCAAAATATTAAATAATCTGTAAACAAATGTGCAGCAAATTAGGACAATGACCTCAAATGTAAACAACGTATAAGTGTCTTGATCAGAGGTAAAAATAGTGTATAAAGCAATATGAAAATAATCCTAAAAGTTGTATCAATATACAAAATGTCCTAAACAGAGGTAGAAACATACAATCTGACAGAATAACTTTGCATAGGTGTACAAATATTGTGAACAGAAATAACAAATATAATTTGAACTTGTATCAGTATACAAAAAATTATACCAATGTAAATTATCCACAAATAATAGCTCACAAGCATTCACTCTATTACCCACTATTATTATTATTATCTTTTTTTTTTAAAATCTCTGAACCTACATAGTTTCCACCCCAACCCTCTGCCGGATACAAGTAATAGTCAAAAACCCCTAAATAGTGTTCCCAACCCTGAGGACAAACTTTTTTGGAAGAGGGGATGTCGTCCTCTAGAATTGCTTCCTGCTGTCATGGGGGCGATGTTCTTTGTATGGAATCCTGCAAAAGTAAAGTGATGGTTAAGTTTCAAGATTACTGTCTAGTATAGTTGCAAATGATTTCTGAGTAGTCAATACCTTGTGCTAGAGGACCTGGCAGATCTGTATGGGATTGGATGTGTGTTATGTATATAGGACAAAGCCTATTCCTGATAATGTCTTGCACCTGAATAGATAATAAAGTCAATTCTTTATCATCTGGTATAAATTTAGTGGTTTTAATATGCAAGATAACTCTTTCTCCATATTGTGAAACAGTAACTATATTGAGAGGTTCTTTAAAATCCCTTAGTCCATAAGAATAGCATATAATTCTGCCTTCTGGACAGAATTATAAGAGCTTTTTTTGTTCCATCTTACTTAATTCTTCTGATTTGTACCCTGCCTTCCCTGATTTATTTGCATTAGTATAAAATGTACGGGCTCCAATTATTGGTGCATCATGTACATTTCAGGGAAGAATCCAAGAAGTTCTCTTTATAAGGTTAAATCTATCACTTTTAGGATAATTGCTATTATTTTTTCTCAAAAAATTAGCACAAGCTCTTTGCCATGGTTTACTATCTTCTCATAACATTTTTATTTCATCAGTAGTAAAGGCACTATAATCTCTGCTATATCTGCTAATTGATTAAGTCTCAATTTACCTTTTATAATTAATTCAGAGACTTTTTCCACATAAGTTTTTAACTTTTTTACTTGGTTTATGTAGTAAAAAGATTCATTCTAAGATAATATTGTCCCTCTGCATTAAAATTTTTGTAGGAGAAATTCTGGAAGGCAATATGACTAGAATACAATTAAGATTTGGATTCACCCTACCCACATGTGCCTCCTGTAATTTCTCCTCAACAATCATCAATTCCTTTTCCACTTCAGCTGTTAGTTCTCTGGGACTATTCAAGTCTTTATCATCATCTAAGGTTTTGTTTAAATGAATTATTAGATCAGGTGTTATCCCAATGGCCGGTTGTAGACTGGAAACATCTCCTAACAATCTTTGAAAGTCATTAAGAGTCTGAAACTGGTCCCTCCTAATTTGTGCCTTTTGTGTTCTAATCTTCTGTAAACCTATTCTATAACCTAGGTAATTAACAGAATCTCCCCCTTGAATCTTTTCAGGAGCAATTCGTAATCCCCATTTAGGCAAAACTTTCTTTACTTCTTCAAACATTCTTTCTAAAGTATCTGTATTTGAATCAGATAACAAAATGTCATCCGTGTAATGGTAGATTATAGACTTAGGAAATTGCTCAAACTATTTCCAATGGCTGCCTGACAAAGTATTGGCACAGAGTGGGGCATTCCCTGTGGGAGGATGGTCTATTGATATCTCCTAGTAGGCTGAGAATTATTATAAGTAGGCTCAGCAAAGGCAAATATTTCTCTATTCTTTTCTTGTAAGGTATAGTGAAGAAACAATCCTTTAAATCAATAACCACGAGAGGCCATCCTTTTGGTAACAGACAAGGTGGAGGAATTCTAGATTGCAGAAGGCCCATAGGTTGAATAACCTTATTGCTAGCTCTAAGATCTGTCACCATTATCCATTTTCAAGATTTCTTTTTAACAACAAATACAGGAGAATTCCAAGGGTTGGTAGATTTTTCAATATGGTGAGCATCTAGTTGCTCTTGTACCAGCTATTCTAAAGCCTGCAGCTTTTCTTCTATTAGAGGCCACAGTATTGGTTTTCTTAGTTAACCATTTTAAAGGCAGGGCCATTAGTACCTCTGAAGGTTTGTCAATTGCTTTGTGTTCTTGTACAGCCTGAATGGCTGGTGACCTTTGTCTATAATATCTTGCCCAGAAACATAAGTTTTGGGGACTGCAGGAATGTTAATCTGGGTATTCCATTGCTGCAATAGGTCATAGCCCCACAAATTACTGCATATTAGCTACATATGGCCTCAGCCTCCCTCTCTGTCCTTCTGGCCCCATGCATTTGACCCATCTCATACTTTTTTCACTTCAGATAGGAACAGAAAATCTTGAAGAGGCAAATTCAGATGCCAAGATTCTGGGGTAATGATACGTCTGCACCCATGTCTAGTAAGCCTTCAATGAAAATACCATTTATACACATTTTTAGCTTTAGCCTTTGATTATTTATAGAAGTCTGCCAGAATATACGTTTCCTTTGTCCTACTGGAGTGTTTGATTTATACTCCACATCTATTCCATCATCCAGACCAGTATGGCACTGGATTTTTTAATTTTCCTGTGAAGCACATTCTCCACAGTAACTGGGAATGATTGGAACATGTTCATTATGGGGGCCTGCAGGAGGACTCCCACCCAAGGAGTTTCCTGATGGTATCGAGTTGCCTCGTCTGTCTTTTGTTGACCTACATTCATTGGTCCAATGTCGACTTTTGCCACACCTCCTACATATACCTGAAGGCTGAGTCCTGTTATTGCCATTCCCAGAGGAGACATTATTCCTAAGAATTCCTTGTCTACAATCCCTTCTCAGATGTCCTATTCTACCATAATTAAAAATTTGGTATTTTATATTGTCTTTTTTTTTAAGATTTATTTATTTAGTTTATAGTGTTCTGTCTGCATGTGTGCCTGCAGGCCAGAAGAGGGCACCAGATTTCATTACAGATGGTTGTGAGCCACCATGTGGTTGCTGGGAATTGAGCTCAGGACCTCTGGAAGAATAATCAATGCTCTTAACCTCTGAGTCATCTCTCCAGCCCCAAAATTTGGTATTTTGATGTCTCCTTATACCATTGGCAATTGCTTCTCCTACCCAAGCTTCAGTACTATAGTCAAGTGTCTCAACGTTCACTGTATGAAAGATCCATTCATCCATTGGTGCTGATCTGACTTTTAAAGAACCAAGGATCTTTTTGCATTCTATGTTGGCATTCTCAAAAGCCAAAGATTCAATTAGTACATGTCTAGCTTCTGGGTCTGTTACCCCTATCTATACAGCCTTAGTTAATTTTTGTAAAAAGTCACTAAAGAGTTCTCTCTGACCCTGTTTAACCCTAATATATAATTCAATTCTTTTTCCTAGTTTCTGAATCCTGTCCCAAGCATTTAAAGCTGCTGTGTTACACAGGGACAAGGTGTGTTCATCGGAAAGAGCTTGATCCTGAGAATCAGAGTAAAGATTCTTGCCCAGAATTTGATCTTGGGAAATCTCAAGTCCTTTTGTTTTTCCCTGTTGCTCTAAAATTTTTGCTTCTTTTCCCTAGTAACACTTCCAAAGCAAGCAGGTTCCATTTTCTAGGACCACTGAGATTAATTGAATGCAGTCTTGTGGCATTGTTTTGTTGCTTGAAGCCCATGTTTTGACCATTTCCCTAATGACAGACAAATATATACCAGAAGATACAATTGCTTGTTTAATTTGATTTAGATCAGTCATACATATGGGCTCCCATGTATATTCTTTGACTACCTTAGGGTATTTGGTGCCAGATGCTCTTTCTGATGATATCACCAAAAAAGCAGTAAAACTTTGGGTAAGCTATTCCGGAGTTTGGTATGTACTGATGAAGCTAAATTTATTCTCTGTACCTTTTGTCCCTGGTCATCAAATTTGATAAATTCCTAAATATTTTCTAATATTTTTACCACTGCCTTTTGAAGAGTCTGGATCTCCTGTCCAGTGTTCTGTTCTAATGTCCTCATTGAGGTTTCCAAGGTGTGATGTCTATCCAATAAAGATAATGTCTCATCTTTGAACATAATTTTATAACATGCATATTACCTTACTGGATTAGTCAATTTATCATTACCCTTCGACAGAGTCTGATTAATATATTTAACAGTACGAATATTCTCAGAAAATGTCTCAGTACCCACTGTCATTGACTGGGTTTTGTTTGTCAGATTAGTTGTATCCTTTGCCAGAGTGCTGAATTTCCTTCTTAGTTGGTCGTTATCAGTCTGTAAAAACTGTATCATTTCTAAACTTGCCTCATTCTTGGCCCTACTATCAAACCATGTTTTTAAGGAGAAAATATGAAGGACAAAGCTAATCCCCAGAATCAAATAGAGAGATATAGGAGGGAAATCATATAAACCTTATATTACATCATACATGGTATAAGTAAAAAGGCTATTGAACTCCTGGATTGTTAAATTGTCTATCATCTTGCCCTTTTAAATTATACATTTATAATTTATATTTTAAATTATATATCTTACCTGTGGTTGGGTTTGAGCTGGAGTAGATGTAATAACTGTTACCTGCCAGTAGGTATCATGGTGCACTTGTAGTTGCACAGTCCGTTTGAATCTGAATTTTAGCGTTAAAAGCTAAAAGATATGCTCAGATTAAAAACAGTTATTTAGTGTAAATCACAGACTGTGTGCTTCATGGAAGTCCCTGACTGGTCCACAGCCACACGAGCATAAAGAGAGCAAAAAGACAGGGAAGGCCACTTCCTGTACTGGACCTAGAAGCCAGCCATGCAGTTGTGGGTGGCCAATGCTCTCTGAGACATTTAATGAGAAAATATGAAGAACCATGGCATGAGAATTCTGTACCCAAAAGTATGATATGTAGCCTGACGGCAGCTGGCTACAGTCACTGGAGACCTGAGCCCCATCTTTGGAGCCAACTATAGAAATAACCCGGCTAGCTAAAAGATAAACAATTATATTTTTATTCATTATAAGGGAAAAAAACTCAAGAAACAGGAACAAGAAGTCCAAGTTCAGCTATGCCATAAGGGAACCACAGACAGGGCATCTGGGCCATGCACTCATTTTTCTTCAGGTTCCAGAAAGCCACACCCTAACTTGGTCCCACCTTTTGAAGATAATTGGTTAACAAAGCTTCCCCATCAGATTTCCTATGGCTAGGTTTTAGACTGACTCAAATACAAACAAATTCAAACTGATAAAAACTCATGTGGTACCTGCTTTTCTGTCTGAAGCATTGCATTTTTGTCAGGATGCCAAGGATGACTGAAAGAATAAAGGTAAAATATCAGTTAGATAGCTCCAATACAGTCTCCTACTCTATGTCCATGTCTGTCTAGTCTTTGCTTGTCAGGGCTCTTGGATACCATCCCAGGACTTTATTGCATTTTTTTTAAGGAGCCAGAGCACCCTTGCCTCTATAGCTCCCCAACTAATTTCAAACACAAGCCTCATATCCAAGCAGTAAAATGGTACACAAGTACTTCTGTCAAAAACCTGACATGGCTATATAATTTAAAGTTTCATTCAATCTCAATACTATGTACTAGTTGGTAAATAGACAAACAACACGCCAAATTTCAGAAGTCTTTAATCACTCACTGTACTGGATTAGTTTGTGATTGGGATGGAGACACTGTTATTGTTTCGTGTGTATCTCATTCTCAGGTGGAAGAAATGTTAAGTGTAACTTGGTCTTACGGTAGCTGAGGGTTTGTGGAGCTTATGGAAAAAGTATTGGTCATTCTGAAGACGGCGTGTTGTAGGATAGAACAATTGTACTGGTCTCATCGTGCTAGTTAGTAAATCTGTGGACTTGAAAATATTACTTGAAAATTTCAGACCTCCATTTGTGTGCTGGCTATTAAGAAAATGCCTCCATAAGACTGAGCTGTGACCATGCCTATGGAGCATTTTCTTAACTAGTGATTGATGTGGGAGGGCACAGCCCATGGCAGGTGGTACCATCCCTGGGCTTGTGATACTGAATTCTATAAGAAAGCAGACTGAGCAAGCCATGAGGAGCAAGCCAGTAAGCAGCACCCCTCTGAGGCCTCTGCATCAGCTCCTGCCTCTAGGTTTCTACCCTGTTTAAGATCCTGTCCTGGCTTCTTTCACTGATGTGGAAGCCAAATAAATGCTTTTCTCCCCAAGTTGCTTTTGGTCATGGTGTTTCATTGCAGCAATAGTAACCCTAACTAGAACAATTTGTTCACCCAATTTTCCCTTATCAACTTTTTCTTCTTAAAATAATATAGTTTATGTGTTAATTAATATTTCATTAATTCTTTGAAAATTCTACAATGTATTTTAATCATACCCACTCCCTAGTCCCCTCAAATTCTTCCCAAATCTACCCACTCTTCCTTATCCTTTCTTGTCTTCACTTTTCCACCTCACAGCTGATATTTTGGTCTTCTGGCTCTTTCAGTCTTCCTGCCCTCTCTTCCATGATGCTTCTGAGTCTTAGGTGTAGGGTTGCATTGTAAATTTATCAGTTGGGGATAGGTGCTTCATAGTCAGTTGTTCTCTGCATTTTGGCAGTTGTGGCTTCCTGTAATTGTTCCTGTCTGCTACAAAATAAGCTTATTTGATAAGGGCTGATGCTTCACTTCTCTGTGAATGTAAAGATAAGCACTTATAATGCAATTAGAAATTATACTGGCTTAAGAAAGTAGCCACAGTAGGTTCTCTTCTAGGATCTGTGAACTCATCAGCCATAGGCAGGCAGTTGACTAAATAGACAGTAGCAGAGGTCAGTTGCCCCCTAGTGAGTGGGTTCTAAATCCAATCAGGTGACTGTTTTTCTGAGATACAAGGGTCACCATTCCTGCTTTGGGACTATTTTCCTGTGATGGTCATTGTGGTTTGTAGCTAGGTACAATTATTGCTTGCTTTTCTCCCTTGGCAGCTTGCACAGCTCCTTCTGATACCATGAGAGCCAACCTTCAGGAAGGAGGCATTGAGGTCAGCTCCAGATTGAATTTTCTCAGTTCCGTGTCTGTAGTATGTGGTGTTTTCAACAATAGTTTAAGGACTGATGGTTAAAACTTATTGAAAAATAATGAAACAATTCTAAGGCCTTAAGATTTAAGTATAATCTAATTGGTAAGCATTCCTAGTGAAATAAGTATGATTTTAGCCATAGTCACCAGAAAGGTTGGGAGAAGGTATGGAATGTAAGGGATATGATGGACTTTACAGAGGAAAACGACATGGACAGAAAGAGCATACTGGGAATCTTACTCCAGAATCAGTTATAATTACAAGAAGCAGATCCTTCTTCCAGGAGGCTGCCATGATGGAGACAGGAGCTGCTAGAAACCTGTGGACAACTTGTATTGAGCATTGGACACTCTGTTGGTTACTGTGAGAATTACAGAGAGTGTGTAAGTTTCCCTCATGGAGATTATAACCTAACTAAAGAAACAGGATTCATACATTTTGTAACTGTACAAGGAAGATGAACTTATAAATTGTTAAAGATGTATTTTAAGGAGACTAGGATTTGACATCCTAAAATGAAGGGAAAGATGGGGGAGAAAGGAGAAAGGAAAGAGCAAAGGAAGGAATGACAAAGAAAGATAAGAAAAGGAAGAAATCAAGGAATACAGGAAGGAAGGGAGACTTGAAGAAAATGAGGGGGGAAGGAAAGAAAGTTTGAATATGATTCATGGAGAAGAAATATTTTAATAGCGCACAAATGTCATAATTTAGAAATAGAAAACATGGAAAAGACTTTCAGGATATTTAAACATCATGAGTAAGACATAACTGAGGAAATAAAAGTGCTAAATGGAAAACTGTGAAATACAGTGTGATGTATGAACCCTGCTTACATAAGCTGACATGGCAATGTCACCAGCCATTCACTACTCCTAGCAGGCAATTCATGTAATTCATCATCTCCCTTCCAGGAAACAGGATCACTCGATGCACAAACTACCTTGCCAGTGATGAGCATTCTTCGAATCCACAAGAACAGATCTAAATTAACAAAATTAATAAAGGCTTGTATCAACCATCTAAATCAAATTTGGATCTAGAATTAAAATCAAATAGGTGAGTTTAGGTAAGAACAAAACCTTCAGAGAGAAAGGGTTAACAATAAAGAATCGGTTGTCAGCATTAATGAACTAACAGAAAATGTTCAAATGTCTGACTCTAAGGCTGAGGGAAGAGTCCATTTGATGAATAATATCTGCTCTCAGGGATCAAATACCCCAGTGCAACAGGGTTCATCAGAGTACAGAACTGGGTGAAGAGTTTGTGACTGCCAAGTTCAAAATTACAGAACTTGGAAGAAACCCAAAATAGTCCTTAAGATAAATTACTACTGCTACGATGTTTGGAGAAATTATTGGAAAAATTTAATTCCAAGAATGAAAGGAAAGAAACAAGAACTAAAATAAATTGTTAAAAACCAAGCAAACAAGTAAATAATTTGTGTTTTAAAACGTTGAACTTTGGCTTCAAGTAGTTATGTTTGAATATTCTTTCTGTATCACTTGAGATAATAGAACAGACTTAGGGAAGAAAGTCAGTATTTTCAAATAGAGATATCTATTAGGGTAGTCTTGCACACACTTAGGAATTCTTTCTGCAATTTCTCCACAAAGGCTGAAGTTTCTGGGTGGATTCTACAGATGCATCTATGGTAGAAAGACTTAAAAGGCTTTTGGAATTCTTCCGGCAACATCAGCCTGAAGACTGAGTTTGGCTGAAGTGAACAGGTTGTATAATCAGGGCAACCGTGGCACACAGCAGCTCATCTGTTTTATTACTGAGTTTATAGATGTCAGAACAGGACCTATATATTAGACTGCCCAGTGCAATAATGATCTGGACTTAATTAAGCAGGCTGAGTTTTTATTCCTGAGGCCTTTGGTTCTTTCTTAGTATATCTGTAAAACAAAACTAGAGGTTAGGAGCAGACAGCACAATCAGCTGAACTGGCATGTGAAAAAAAAATCCAGATCCTCACTGCATAGTTCCAAAATAAATTCCAGATGGTCTGAAGTTTTAAATATAAATAACATAAGCTTGAGTGCATTAGAATAAATAATTAAATAATTATCTTACCCTTGCTGAAAGAGAACTGCCTAGACACATTCCCAGCAGCACAGCCCATAAGGGGAAGTATTGATCAAGTTGCGAACATAAAAATTTCAAGTTTATGAGGCAAATAAATCCACAGACACAATTAAAAGGCAAGACACGGTCTAGAAGGAGCTTTTAAGAGCTTCACTTCCATAATATTAACATGTATTCTTCAATATCTACAAGGCAGTGATAAAGGACTAATTTCCTTAATAATTAAAGAAATCATATGAGCCAGTAAGACATGATAACCCAATTGAAAAAAATAAAATTATAACCATTAGAAATAATATTCATTGCCATAAGTGATAAAATAAACACTAAGTAAAGTGATTAAAAAGTATAATTTCCACCTTGAGATTATATAAAAAATATCTAGTATTGAGAAAAGTATGGGGAAAAGATAATGTCATACATTGAAAAAGTGGCTGAATTTTATTTAGTGTGTGCTATGTGTCAGATCCAGTTCTGAGCTTTAGATTTATTTTCATGCTAAAACTTAGAATGGCTCCATGACTACTTGTATTATCTTACTTGCTTTCAAATGTGGAAACTAAGACAGGATTCAATAACTGGCCCAGAAGCATCAAGCAAAGGTAGATGAACAAAGGTTTGCAGAGTTCATACTACAGGCCGTAGTCTCAGAACTCTCAGGCCTCTCCATTTAAGAGGAACAGAAATGGATTCTTCCTTTCTAGGAGACAATTTGGTAAAATCCAGTTTAATTGCTCAAGTTGTTAGAGGAGTAGGAAAAATGTGAGAATGCAAGTTTGTGTGTGTAGATCGTTTATTACAGATAAATGAAATGAGAAAAAGAATCTGAAATGGGGAAGACCATTGAACACATGGAAGAAGTCAGGGACCAGCCCTGACAAATACCATTTCTCGTACCAGAGTGGAGGTGTGGGAATGAAAACACAACTCACCCAACCATATCAGGAGGGACTTTTCAGAGATCCTTCAAGAAATCTTTAATTCACATCCCAAAATTCACCCGTGTTTATTCTCCAAACAGCTTTTATATCAAAATGTAAACTGAGGGGGAAGTTCATTAGCATTCTGTTTTCTAGGTAGCGGGGAGAATGACTTAGGTCATGTCCATACCTATGCCTGTTCTGTCATGGAGACTGAAAAACACCTCTTCCCCAGGTAACCTCCTAAATAAAAGGAGAAGAACAACATTAGCATATCCTGATCACTTGCTTTGGATGGTGTCAGGTTGTCTCACTATCAAAAGGCTAGGGGACCACCTTCTGTGTGGTAGGTGCAAATTGCACCTTGCCAGGTTGCTCAGAATTCTGACTACCGTACAATGTAGGAATATGGCCTGTATAATCTGGCCTCTACAGTGAGACAGCTACCATGGAATACAACTCAGATATCTGAAGTGCTGTTATGGAAATGCAGCAATGGTCAGGGAAATGCATATTCTTGTTAAGTAGTCTTGCATATGCTACTTATGTATCCAATTTGTTGCTAGTCCAATTACAAGCCTCGTTTAGCAATATTATTCTTGTGATTGTTTACATTTGAAGAATGAACTCTGTGCACTCAACATTTATGAATAAACATGTATCTCCTTTGTCATAGAACTTACCTTTCAGTAGAACAGACAGAATGAAATGGACAGTACATGCCTCAGCGTGTGGCAGGAGAAAAGCACACACATTGTCAGAAGTGGTATCAGTGAAGAACATGCATTTGGTGTAATGAAATTGAATGTAGAATCTTGAAATAGTTTTCTTGAATTCTGACACGTAGAACAAAAAACAGAACATAGACACTCCTATTCTACTATGCAATAAATAAAAACTTCAAAGAATGTTACCTAATAATCACTAGCTATTATTATTTATTACTATTAACTATTATTTGCAATCCTGGAGGTTGAACTTCATGCATGCTAGGCAAGCACTCTTACACTAAGCTATAAATTCAGCCATAGCAGTAACTATTGACAAATGCTAAGATGCCTTTGAAAACCACTGTATTTGCTGCTGTTTCAGGAACATGATGCCTTTTCAGTGATGAGGTGTGCAGTGCTCATGTAGAAGTACTAGATTGTCCTGGTAGAAACGGGAGATAACTTTTGAATGGATTTTAAGGCAAATACTATGAAACTCACTTTCTTGACTTTCTCTGTGTCACAACTCAACATGGATTCCTACAACGTTAATTAACCTCCTTAGAGATGGGGTGTCTTCTGGACTACCTGTACAATGACACCCTGATGCTCAGCCACTGGATCAATGCTTTACAAATTCTCTCTCTTCCAGGTTCCTCTCTCAGTTTACATTCATAATCTTCTCACAACCTCTTGCTTCTCTTATCATGGCTGTGATACCAATGCAGGCTTCAATCATCCCTCTTCTCTGAAAAAGGAACAAGGGTAACATCTTTGCCCTTAGAACACATCTAAGAAACATCATCCATTCTGGTTAACAGCTGGATTTTAAGAAAACTCTGTCAGGTTGTTACCCCAGCTTTCAATGTCATCCCCATTTCTTTTAAGGGAATTACAAATTATTCATCTTGATATTCATGGGAAGAGACTGACACATCCTTTCACGACCATTGTACATACTTTTCAGTTCATCCAGGAAAAAGACTGCAGTGATCACCCAATCTTGTGCCTTCGTCTTATAACTCAGCTCCTTACAGTTGGTCAGGCCATATGGCAGTTCTGGGTAATTAGCTCCTAGCAGAAAAGACATGTGTTATTGCTACACCTCAGTGTAGATGAACAGGGTGAGTTCCTCATGGTTTTTTATTCTTCTCCTGAAGCAACAAGAGAAGCTTCACAGTTCATATTGTGTAGTACAAAGTGGACTTGAGTTCGCATTGCTCTGTGATGGAGATGCAGTATGAGCAAGGGTTAAACCTTGGTGGCCTTTGTGTGTTTGAAGTGAGTTCATTGTTGTAGATAATGAGTCTCTAACACAGTAAATAAAGCTGGTGACTGTCTCAATGCCAGCACCAAACTGAGCTCTTTCTCTCCCTTCCTCCATTCTCTTTTTTTGTTTGGTTAATTCCTTGCAGCAGGGTCTCACTGTAGTCCAAGCTGGCCTTGAATTCTTGATCCTCCTGTCTCCACCTTCCAAGTCCTGGGATCACAGGAAGGTGCCACATGCTCAGCTGTGTGCTTTTCTATATTCTCATCTTTACTTTTGTATTTATCTTCCTTGGGAACTGAACAATCAATTCAACTACACTACTTTGTATCATATCACTCTTTTTACTGATATTTTGACTCATTCTTCTAGAACATTTGGAATGAAAACCTGTATAAGTGCTTTTTCTTGTCAACTCAAATGTAAATTTTAAATCTCTCTCCTTTTTTTTTTTTTTTTGGTTTTTCGAGACAGAGTTTCTCTCTAGCTTTGGAGCCTGTTTTGGAATTAGCTCTTGTAGACCAGGCTGGCCTCAAACTCACACAGATCTGATTGACTCTACCTCCTGAGTGCTGGGTTTAAAGGCGTGCACCACCAGTGCCTGGCTAGAATTTGTTTTTCTCTTTATAAACTCTATCTCATTGTCATCTTCTTTATGGCCATTGTGCTTTTCTCCCGTCTATTGCAAAGCTGGGCCTTCAGAAGGCCTGAAGTCTATCTATGTAATCAACCCACATAGTCCCTTTAGCCTAGGAGGTTTCTGAAAAAAAATGCTTGTTTAACTAGTATTTTTAACTGAGTTGCAGGCTCAGAGTGTGCAATGTAATTTAAATTTTCTATCAGAATGGGTAAAAGAATATTTGGGAGAATATTATCTATATGATGAGTTTTTACACAGATCCTCTTCAGTTCCTTTTTCTTCTCTGTTTCTGTTTCTAGCATGAAAGGGCAAAGCATTTCTTCACTGATCTCTTCACAGAGCCTAGCTCACTGCTTGGAACAAAATTAACTGCTAGATAACATGACAGCGAATTAGGAAGGATTCAGTACATAAAATATTACCATATTAAAAATTAAGTTAGCTAAGATTTAATTGCTGTGAGACCTCTAGAACTGGAAAAAAGCCCTTGGAATCTAAAATGAGAGAATTTGGAAGTTAGTGTAATATCTTCAGAATAAGAGAAATGAAAACTAAATTTGGAAGAAGTTGTAACAGGGTCAAATATATATTTTATCAGCTGAAGGTTAGTTGGATAGCATCCCCCTTTAGAAATGAAGAGCTAAATTCCAGGGAGGGCAAGCACCCTGTACAAGGTCAAACAGCTGATTCAAAGCTCAGTTCTAAGATTGCTTAGCTTCTGACCTCAGCTTTGTATTCTGCTTTATTGTCTTTCCTTTATTTAAGTTCAGGACAAGCAACATCTTTGGTGCCATCATTATGCATAATGAGTTATCCTGGTGCCAGCAACCAGGTGAGTAGCCAAGGAAGGCTCACATGTGCACACACATGCATATGTACATGCCTCTTTCAGTCTGGGCTAAAATAGAATTAATCTTGTGTTCACTGCTGGTGAAAGCTGAATCCTTCCCTATCAGTGTTTGTGTTTAAGAATAAGTCAGTATACACACTCTGTAATTGAATGTCAAGAAATATGAAAATATATTGTTTTATTGCTACTGTTCATTGATTTATTGAAGTGATTTATTGGTGATGGACATGCAATGCAACAAATCACCTTGCTGACACCATCAGCTGCCTTAACTAGGTTGTCAGTTCACGACATTAAAGGTAATGGATGGTGATTATTTTATAGTAATGGGTTTAATCAGCGCTTTGAATGACTTAGCAGTCATGTCAGAGCAGAGTTTGCTCATCGTTCATCAAAGCAGCGTTTTGTTTACAAACATCATCTATAATTCATCTGATTGTTGACAATCATCAGCAAGGACCTCTCAGGCGAGTTTTATCAGGGATGGAAATGTGCACAGCTGCAGCATGCTAAGGCACATCCACCCTCCCCCACCCCCCTTGGGCGGCCTGAGTAGACACAGGTGGGGAAGGATGCCCTTGCCCTAAGATCCCTACAGACGCTTCTCCAATGCCCGGGCTTCTGGTCTTCCTGCTTCCTAGGAATAGAGTCATTTCCACTTTCATCTCCTCAGCCCCCACCCCTGCCACACATACATACACATACTCCATGGTGTCTTCAGTAATCCAAGGAGACTGGAGCTCCAACATAAGTTATCAACAAGGAAAGCAAGAGACACATGAGCTCATCAGTTGAATTTGTGCATCTGGGCTAAATGCCTGGTCTTATTTTTTCCTGAAGCTGTACTGGGAGCCTGAGCTGGTCTGTTAGCCATGTTCGGGTTCAGATGGGACTGAGGGCTCCCAGGTTTCATAGCAGATTCTAGAGCTTCCTACTAGAAAGACTACGTAATGCCAAGGTCTTCTGTGGCCCTTTGCATATGTGAAATGTCTCCTCATAAAGAAAAGAATGCATTTCAGAGTGCTTTATATATAGTCCTAATGAGTTTAGAAGCTGTGTGAAACCTAAGCTGTAAAGAGGCAGGGATCTTGAATTTTGGAGGCAGCATACTCCACATCCTACTTTGCTTCTCTGTTGCTGAGCTAAAACACTGACCAAACTAACTTGGGGAGGAAAGCAGTCATTCTTCTTATGGGTTATACTTTTTTTATACTTCATTACCAAGGCAATTTAGTCTGGGACTCCAGGCAGGATCCTTGAAGGTAGGCACTGAAGCAGTGATCATGGAGGGACACTGCTTATTGGCATGCTTCCCCTGGCTTGCTCAATTCTCTTTCTTATAAAACCCATGCTGACCTGCACATGGGTGCTACCACCCACAGTGAGCTAGGCCTTCCCATACCAATCAGCAATCAAGAAAATGCCCCATCAGACACACCCACAGAGCAGTCTCTGGAGCAATTGAGCGTCCCTCTTCCCACGTGACTCTTGTTTGTGTCAGTTTGACAGAAGCTAATCAGCATTCATGGCTGGAAAATAAGCTCTGCCTGATACTAGCTGTTGGCTCTTAGGCACGCCATGAAACACTCTATAGTTTCATCAATAGATTGGAATAATAATATGTATGTTCTATGGAGAGTGTAAACACTGAATGAATTAGCATGGTAAAGTGATCAGCAGCATGCCCTGGACAAAGTGTACATTCAGAAAGCATTGAATAATGATAATAATCATTTTATATGTTACTATAGATGATATTATTATATTTTATTATTTACATATTATATTATTATATGTTTTATATATTATATTATTATTACTCATAAATTTAGTTTCTGAACTTCCTTCTTACAGGAAAAGGAAACCAGGGTGCATGAATAAAGTGGAAACAAGGCTGTAATAGAAGCAGAGTTCCTGTGCCGAAACAAGCTGGCAGGCTACAACAAGCATGTACTGATTGCTTGGTATTCTATGCAGCACAAACCTTTGGCATTTTAAAGTTCTCAGAGCCTCAGTGGGCTCCAGTGTCCACTAGGAGGCAGTGGTGCCACCTGAAAATGACCACACCAATAGGTGGGCATCAGTACCCAAGGTATGTACTATATCTAGAAAGAGGAGTGGGAACAGAGAGATGCTACAGGACAACTGGAAGAGACATGGCCCAGTAGTGTCAAGAACATGAGTCCAGTAATTCAGGGTTGGCCAAGACAGAGAAGACAGACCAGGAAACCTTTAATGGATAATGGGGTTGTTTCCATTCTGGGTATATGTAGGCCACCCCTCAAAGACTTTAAGATTAGATTTTATGAGACATGCACTAAAGGCTGGAAACCTGTTGCATGATAGGACTTTCCCTGGGGAGATGCTACACACACATCTATTCAACCGAGACAGAGAGCCCATGACAGACCAAAGTACAAATACGATCAAAGCCCAAGTTGGTGAACCAATGAGTTTTAGTGGGATTTCTTACAGGAGCAGAAAGAATTCAAAGACAACTGCATCACCAAAACTCACCCCAGATGGGTGACAAATGACAAAAGCTGGGAACTTGGAGCACCCTACACATCCTCCAGGTAGCTCAACAAGTCGGAGGGTGTTCTTTACAAGAGAATCAGTTGTCTCAAACCTCTTCCTGGCAGCTGGTCTGGTCTTAAGATTCTTCTTTGCAGCTTGGGTTGTCTGAGCATCATCTTTGTAGTTTGTATTGTTTACTGGGAGAGGGGACTAGTAAATCTGATATGTTTCAGGGACTTCCCGAAGCTATGCTGAATTGTTTACTGTCCCCCTTAGGAATCTTTCATCCAGGGTAGAGTGTTTCAGTATCAGAGGAAACTGTTATACAAAAACCCTAAACTGGCAAGAAAGGCATTGAGAAGCAGAGAAACTTTGATTCTTACAGTGATTAATGACACAGCCTTGACAGAGCCATTTTCATCTCTCAGCCTCATTTTCCCCACCTTCCCAGAGTTCCTGACCTGATGTTCTTTGTGGTAGATGCCAATGGACACTGGATAGATCGAGACATCAAAGTCAGCTGATAGTGGTTTCCAGAATAAACAGTGTAACCTTCAAAGAATCTTTACATCAGAACCCTGGTGCAAACCAGATAAGTGTTAAGATAGATGTAAAAAAATAAAGTAGCATGCAATTGATGAATATGTATTTAAATTCCCCAGGATAAACTGATAATCATAGATTAAAAACATTTCTCCCTCATAATTTCTGCAATTCTACCAAAACTTGCTGCATGAATTAAATTCATATAACACTGAGTTTCCTTTTATATGTTAGCTTTTTTTGTATGTCCCTCCCAACCATGCCTACGCTTAGGGGCACAGGACCTCTACATTAGATACTTAAAGAGAGGTGTTAGTTAAGGGATGACTCTCAGGTACATGAAGAAATTCACATAAAATTATAATAGTTATTGATTGCTAACATTCTGAACAACACTCTTTTTCCTAAATTATATTGCATTTCTAAATTTAATATATTATATCTCCCCCTTTCCCTTTCTTTTCCCCAACCCCTGATCTGTAAAGTGATCCTGGTGTTTGTATATTTTTCTGTTTTGGTTAGGCTTGGTTTCATTATCTGGAACAAGATTTTACTCTTTGTCCAGGCTAGCCTTAATCTCATCATCTTCCTGCCGCAGTCTCTTAGTGTTTGGAGCAGAGTCATGCAGCCTCCCTCCCAATACAAAATGATTTTCATATATTAATCAATCTAATCATTATAAGAAGCTTGAGCTAGATTTTCGTATTCTTTACCACTTTACAGATGTTAAACACTTAACACAATTCCCTCTGTCCCTCTGTGACTTAATCATGATCATACAGCTGAAGGAAAGATTCTCACTCTTCCTCCCCTTGGAAATAGCTTTCAGGACCTGGGTTCCACACACAGCATTCTATATGTGAACAAACCATTTCTCAGTGGTGTTGAAGAAAGAGAAAACGCCAGTAAACAGGCTGGCCTGGAACTCACAAAAGGATTGTTCTAAACATTAGAGCTTGCTCTACTGAAGGCAAGCTGGGTGATCATACCCTTGAACCTGGCAGACTGCTGGGTATGCATAATTTGAGATGTTTGAGAGTAACCTTAATGTCTTGGAAGAATCACAAAATAGGCATGGAGGCACAATCCTGAGAAGTGCAGAGCTTTGAAGAGAGAGAGCGAGCAAAAGAAAACCCTTAAAGAGAGCAAGGAAGGCCCTAAAGCATTTCTGATGTGGCTGGAAGAAAGTGTTGACACAGCATAGTCAACAACACACACTTTATTAGTTAAACATTTTCCCACCCAGTTTACCATCTGTAAAAAGCTAGGAAATCCTCAGATGTAAGCACCCAGGATGAAGAAAAGAGGGGACTTTAAAAGGGAGGTTTGCTGTGTCAGAAACAGCCCTATTTCCTCACTTCTCCATAATGCAACAAGAACTGTTTGCCTCACTCTGGTTCCAGGAAATATTAACACATAAGTCTATCCTCTTCCCAAACCATCCTTCTTCAGCCCCAGAGACTGGGCAGGAACCTCAGGAAGGAAACAGGAAAGGGGAGGGAGTCTTTACCATACATTTGTTCAATTTGTCATGGGTTCGATGTCTACCACTGCAGAGATTAGCTTCACTTGCTGGGCTGTGTGCCCTTCACAGTGTCTAAGAGCACATTTGATCCACACCACCAAGCCCCACTTAGAAGGAGTGTCTTCCCTTACCAAAATCTATCATCATCACTTGGGAGAAAATAACTGCACACCAACAACCAGGAAATAAATATACATGGGTTTCTCAAGTCAGTGATAGAATCTGGGATTGTTCTTTGCCTTCAAACACACAAATGCTTGAGTAACAGTGCTTCAAAGGTACTCAAGTAATTAATTTTTTTTGAAGTCTGATGTTCAAAGCTCAGAGCTGTCTGTGACATTTCAGCCAAATAAACAGTGTCCTGTGAGGGCCTCCACATAGATAAGATAGGCTTCTGAATGATGGTACAAAACAGCACAGGACTGGGTGAGCAATCACACTTCAAGAGAAAAGCCTGAACTTGCTAAAGAATGCTTTGCACTAAGGTGGACCTTGAGAAAATTATAGCCCAAAAAGGCTGAGGATAGCTTTGGAAACTCAAACTCCACTAGCAAGGCTGGACAGCGAGGTAACCCCCACCCCGAGTATAATTTGATTTTGCTACAAGGGTGTATATTTAATTACTGTCTGAAAGCATGCTAATATTATTGTAATTTTTGATGAATAGCATATGACTTATACCTAATTTTCACCCCTGTAAAACTAAGTGGATGGCTAAAGTTTGATAAAGTGATGGAAAAAAATAGCAATTTGCAGCACTTTGGATTTCCTTCCATAAAGATGAGGGGTAGCAAAGTCTGCAGAAGAGTTTACTCTGAAATGTGCAATGTGGTAGATACAAAGGCTGAACTGATACTGCAGTTTTAAACCATATTTTTTACATTTGCTTATGTATCTGTGTGTGTGTGTGTGTGTGTGTGTGCAGACATAGATTTGTTGTGTGGAATTCAGAGGATAACTAGTGGAAGTTGGTCCTCTCCTTACAGTATGTGGGTCCTGAGGTCAAACTCTGATGCTGTTACACACTAAGGTAGTGTTTCTCAACCTGTGGGTCACGACCCCTTCCATGAGTTAAGCAACTCTTTCAAAGAGGTTGCATAAGACCACCGAAAACATATTTACATTGCAATTCATAACAGTAACAAAACGACAGTTATGAAATAGTAACAAAAATAATTTTATGATTGGAGGCCACCACAACAGGAAGAACTGTATTAAAAGATCACAGCATTAGGAAGGTCGAGAAGCACTGCACTAAGCTGTTTTGCCACCCTAATTTTGCAGTTGTAGGTGGTGTATATCCACAGCTTATTTGAACTAACTTGTTATCTTTAATAGAAACAACATATGACACTTTTTCCTTGTAAATCTTTAAATTCAAATGAAAGAACAGGTATATTTGTAATGTTACTTGTTCCCTTCCCAGGATGAATTAAGCTTTTGGTTTACTGCTGTCAAACTGTGTGTATTAAAATGTGTGCATCCAGGAGGCATACAACCTGTAGCTCAGTTTGTGTATTATGACTTTTATTGCATTATCTGCCCAGCTATGCATAACTCCTGGTGAAGTCCTTTGTCACATTGACTGTGGGATTAGCCACATGACTTGCTTTGGCTAATGGAAAACATGGAATTGGAAGCCTTGATTATACCCTGGTTTAGCTTCCTTCAGGATAAAAGACCACATTTATGAAGAAATATAGTCATCCTATTCATATGAGCCAGGCCCTTGTTGACCTGGAAGCCACATTGTAACATGAGGTCCAGCTTGTTGGGGTTTCTGTCCTGCCACCAGGTCTGACAGTCATTAGGTCCCAAAGAAAATTACACAGAGTTCTCCAGAAGATTATAAACTGATTGGCCCATTAGCTCAGGATTCTAATTAGCTCTTGTAGCTTATATTAACCCATTATCCTTATCTATGTACCTTTTTCAGTGGGGCAGGTCACAGCCTGGTTCTTTGGTGGTCTGGGCAGGACTGGAGAGGAATGGGCTTCCTCCTTCCCAGCATTCTCCTGTTCTCATTGCCCCAACTTTACTTCCTGTCTAGTTGTCCCACCTATACTTCCTGCCTGGCCAATCAGCGTTTATTTAAAACATGATTGACAGAATACAGACAATTCTCCCACACCACACATGACATAGCATTGAGGTATAAATGGTTCCCAGGAGAACTCAGCAGCATTCCTTAACTAACCAAAAATTTATGACATATATTGTTATTTTGAGGCACTAAAATAAGTTTAGGTATAATTGATAGAGTTTTATAAACCTAAGTTTTCATTTAATTTACTGAGAACAATTTTCTATGTTCTTAATTAGAATCCAGTAACCAAATTCAATCACCATACTTTGATTATATTACATTTGAACATATGTGATATTCTTTTGACTAAGATCTTAGTGTGTGGCATGAATGCAATTTATTCTTTTCACTCAACTGATGACTCTAATGATATATCTACATGTAATTTGAGGACTATGAGCAAATATTTAAGCATGTTTATGTATCGCTATATTGCCAGTGGAGAAAAATGGGTATATAACAAACTCTTATACTATGCTTGCAAATAGTTGATAATTTGAAGTATTTATTGGACAAGAATTGTAAAATAAAGAGATTTTATGATAGAAAATAGCCCTTAAGCTACAGATCCAGTGTCCAGCACAGCCAGAAGATATTGAAAAAGACTGGTGCTAGTATTCCCTGTCCACTGCCTCATACATTGCTGTTTGTCTTGAAGCACAAAGAAATGGGTATTTCCTTTGAATTCAGTGTTGCTACATCCAACCTAATGTTCCATGTCAATGTTTCTGATTTCCTAATTACAGGCCAAACGCTAGGCACCAACTAGCTAGACTGATGCATCTATATTGCACTGACAGTTCACGGTGTTTCCCATCCACTTAGATGCATATGTTCATGAAGAAATAGTCTGTCTTGTCTCAGTTACCATATCTAACCATATTCTGATCTTTGTGATAAGAAATAATTGTGGACATTCTACTACTTTAAGGTTTTTCCTTTGTTTCACCATGTAAATAAGAATCATTCAGAGAGGACCACACTACACTTTGCAATGTATTACCATTCTTTATTAGAGTTAATCCAATATTCCATTTAGGTTTGAATTGAAATATTTTTAAAAAGGTAAAGGAATCAAGATAACAATTTCTTTTCCCATTAACCTCTAGGGCAACTTCTTTTGTGTTTAGTTTTCTTTGAATAAGGGCAGTACATTGTAATCTTCATTTTTAATTAGGGTTTAAAGCATATTTTATCTCCCAGTTAAAGCACATTATTCATGTTTAATAGATTAAATGAACAACCTTAGGGATATCAGCTTCAGACTGAAGCCATGGATCTAAGCTATTAGGATAACACCAACTAAGATCTACCAAACCTGCAAAAGATACTTAGTAATTTCAAAATTTCATCTTCACTGCTTTTCATAGCTAGCTGATTTGAATGCATCTCATGTGTCTTTAATTTTTCCCAACATTTTCATTCTCTCAGTTTGGGGAGAATTCAAGAAGAAAGAGGTCCCAAATTATTTGAGTGCTATCTACAGCCCTAAAAAAGGATACTTTCCTCCCCATTTTACTTTTAACACAAAACTTTGGAGGAAAACATTCAGAGGAAAATGCTTATAGAGCGGACATTCAACTCTCTTGGAAGTGAAACATGCTACCTTTAAGCCCTTAAATAGTCAGAATTCCTGAATTCTGTTATGGTCCTTCTGATCCTTGGGAGGTTTTGAGCAAATACCTGAGCCAAAAAGGTTAAAACACCATTCTTACCTTCATTGAGGTAACATTGCTTTTCCTACTGATTGCATGGGACTGATAGGAAAAGCAATTAGAAAATACTTCTAAAGCTGAAACATCTTATAGAAACATACTGTCCTAAGCCACCGATTCTGAAAGAGTCATGGAAGTGTCTTGGCCTTCCCAAGAGTGAGGAAGAGCAGGGATCCTGAGAAGGCCCTTGAAACTTAGCCTATGTTTTTACATTTTTCTTTGTTTAATTTTTTGTTTATTCGTTTTGATTTTTGAGACAGGGTGTCTCTCTATAGCTCTGGCTGTCCTGAAACTCCCTCTGTAGACCAGGATGGCCTCAAACTAGCAGAGATCCACCTGCTTCTGCCTCCAAGTGCTGGAATTAAAGGCGTGTACCACCACTGCCTGGCCTCCTGTTTCTCCTTTTCATCCTGATTAATGGGTTTTCTTTTTTTTCCATACATTGTTTTGTTTTATTTTTTCCATTCAAAAACATAATTAAAGAAATAAAATTTTTACCTTTCTTCCCCTTCTCCCTGTCCCCTCCCACTACCTCCCCACCCCTCCTCCCTCCCCCTTCTTCCTTGAAAGAGGGTATGGTCCCCTACCCTGTTGGAAGTCCAAGGCCCACCCCCATCCCTCCCGGCCTAGGAAGGAGTGCATTCAAAAAGACTCGGTTCTCAAAAAGATAATACATGCAGAAGAGATAGGTCCTGGTGTCATTGTTGATGGG